>JALMQS010000150.1:14293755-14543435 GCA_024734495.1 Forficula auricularia | reverse complement strand
CCCGGAAACCACACACCTCGCCCCACCCCACCCCCGGATCCCCACAACTGTACCCCACCTCCCACATCCACCCCACCCCGCACCCAGTTTTTGCATTTCTAGCTTTCTAATGGTCTACATATTATGTGTCTATTTGTTTACTCGTACACCAATTTACCCACATTAAATAAATAGGAAAATAATAATAAAAAAAAATAATCGTATAGGATCTGAAATAAAAACATAAAATTAAATAATATTTCTTTCCAAGTTATATAAAAAAAAGCCACTTCAACCACTTTATTTGTAAACACACCTGTTTTGTTATGATTTAGACACCTGTTAATTAAAAACAAACAAAAAATTCCTAATTCTAATATATATATTAATATTTGGTATAAATTTTATTAAACCAATAATTTTACATTAATTAATGTATACCTTGTATTTTAGCTTCGATTCCGGAGATTGCTTCTCCACCATCGAGTGTCCTTATTCATCTTTAGTCCTTGTTTTTAATAAGAGGAAAAATCTAATTAGATAAAAAAACCTCTTTTCCGATAATTATTTTAATTCCATTATTCCCCAATCAAGTCGATTGGATCCAATAATCCTGTCATTTGGTATAAAGTATTAGTGAGTTTTAAAATTGAAAAAACAATTAATAAATAAAAGACAATTGAAAAAAATGTAAACAAACTTTTATTGAGATTTTCATCTATCAATAATTATTTTGATTAAGAAAAGATCAATTAAGATGAAATTTGTCGAGGTCCAAACCTAGCTAGATTGTTTTCTCATCCTCAAAACTTGTTAATAGAGTTTATTTCATCAAAATCGGTAGAGCCGTTTTTAAAATAGAACTAACATACAAATATATATATAATTTTCTTTCGTTTAATAAGAGTAGATTTACCATGTTGACCAATTTCAATGATTTTTTTTTGTATTAGGTTCAGTCTAGTTCCCGATAGGTCCCGTTTAAAATTCATTGGTATTGGACCTTTTTTGTTATGTATGTTCACGTATAACTTCTTTGTTTATGGACCGGTTTTGATGATTCTTTTTTTATTGGAAAAGGGGTACCTTAGAGGTGGTATCCTATTAATTTGGTAAAGTTCTGATTATATGATCAATGACAAAATAATGACAAGACCCACTATCAACCTTGTCTTAAAATTTGTAGAATGAATAGAAGTTTAAAATAAAAATAAATTATCAAAAAAAACCAAAGAGTAGATATATACAGTTTCAAAAACAAGATTAAAATTTTCAAACTCAAAAATTGCAGATAAAAACAATTTAATTTTTTAGTATTTATTTCTAAAAAATATGTAAATATTTTTTTTTTTTGGACAATTTTTGAAAAAGTTATCAGCGAAATACCAAAATTCGATATCTTTTAAATCGGAGATAATTTTTTTTTCAAAATTTACCAGGAAGAGTTTTTTGATAGATACTAAAAAAATGTTCATCGAGGGGGGGTCAATCCACAAAGCAAAATATTTAGTGGGAGTTTTTTTTTATTAAAACAAATAATAGTCCAGTTAAATTGGGTTTTAGCCGGAATGTTTTGGAGTATTTCTTTGACCCTTTATGTTTTTGGGTGTGCTGATTCCGAATCTGAGGTTTGCTAACAAAATTTCGTCACAGAACATTGTCAAAAATACAAAAAAAAAAGGTAGAAAATCTCATTTTTGTGGTGGATTATTGCTTATAACTCGAAAACTATCAACTTTTCGTAAATACCGTTCCTATTCAAAATGAAAGTTCATAAAATTTGCTACAACTTTTATTACATTTAGGTTTTTCTCCGACCAACTCTTCGGACTCAAATGCTAGTTGAAAATTTGCCTATTTTTTCTTTTTCCACAAATCCCAAAAACTCTGTATTTTTTTCTAAAAAGTATGAAATAACAAAACAAAAATTAAATAAAGAAATTTTTGAATTTGGACCATTTTTGAATAAGTTATGAGCGAAAAAACCGAAATTCGAAATCTATTAAAAAGGTGATCAAAAAAATTTCAAAATTTATCAGGAAGAGATTTTTGATGGCGTTTCTAGAAAATGTCAAAAAATGAAGGAAATCAAAAATTAAAATTTTTCAAAATGTCCGATTTGGCATGGAATGCCCCATATATACCTACATCCATACATCCGCACGCACTAAATGAAAAAATCTCACTTTTTGGCCTCTGGGCGAGACACCATGTACTTTTTGGCAAAACCGTCACGTGCTAAAATTCATCGTCAATGAATACTACAATTTTTGACTTTGATTGAGACCATGGGTTCCGTAGTCTTTATCTGAGAACCCTTTGAAGTTGTCACAATACTTAGCATTGGATAAAATAATAAAAAAAAAAAGAATTTCTCATGAAAATTTAATAAAATACCTTTCTCTAATAAATATAAAGGTATTTTTTTTATACTATCTATTAAATTGACTATAAGAACCATAAGGGGAAAATTATGTAGCTTATTTGTATGGCCAGCGAGGTTTGTGGTCTTGCAGAGGTCGAGAGTACTCGGCTGAATAATAATATCCTTTCTAGATTTAATTTTAGCCAGTTTGAAAAAAAAAAACTTGGCACTTGAAATATTACGAATAATACACATGAATTTTAAATTTTCTCTACCTCTTTTAAATGAAAAAAAAAGATGAAAAATGTATCAATAGCGCATTAACTTAGGCGAAAAAATCAGAAATCGATAAGAGAAAGGTGAAAGATTTAAGATATTGAGCGATTGGGTCAAGTCAAAAAGGAGAAGCTGGACAGATCATCACGTAAATGGAAAAAAATCATCTGTCCAGAAGCCAGACACCAAAACAGGGACAAGACATCATCAGTTGATTGTTAACATTCCAAGAGAAAGGCAACCGGTTTAACAGGACAATGTCCTAACACAACAAGAAGAAGAAGAAGAATCTATTCTATACTTACGGCTTGCACGACGATGCCGAAATGATTGTTTTAAATTTTAATATCCACTAATAGTTCATGACAAATAAAATTTATTCAAATTAGGAAATTTAAATTATTATTGAAAAGTGAATTTATTTTTATTTAGGAACAAATCAAAGATTTTAGTAGAAATATTTTTACATTGCATATCAGAGGGTTTCGTCCCCTTGGGAATCGAACCCAAGCGCTAACTAAGCTTGCCGGGCTGTTAGCCAAACCCTTAAGACAAATCTCTCTTCAAAAAAAGAAACTCAAAAAAGATGCTTAAATCTTTACATTAATCATTTAAATTATTATGTTGCATCATTTGGGTCCATAATAAAGTTGTAAAAACGTTTAATAAAATAGACATTGCTATTAGTTAGAACGAAGAACAAGTTTGTTTATTTTCTATATTATCAATAATAATAATAATAATTACATTATTGTATATTTCCATGGCAACCGAATTAAAATCCATTAATTAGTTAATATATATCATTTAAATAAATAAAACGAGCAATTCTTGTATATATATATATATATATATATATATCGATTTTGGTGAAATTTACAGGTTAGGGGATTTTCTGGTTGACATTTCGATCTGTCATCAGGGTTTCATCTTCGGTTAAGTTGTTTTTGATGAATTTTTTGTTAATTGAAATAATTATTTACAGGTGGTTGTCTCGATAAAAATGTATAATTACATTTTTATTCAATTTCCTTTTAATAATTAATAAGTTTTTTAATTTTATATCCCACTAATAGATAATAGAAAATGTTATTATATATTTAAATTAGACAATTTCATTAATTAGATGAATTATCGGAAAAAGAGGTTTTTCTTTAATTAGTTTTTTCCTCTTATTAAAAACAAGGACTAAAATATGATCAAGGACACTCGATGGTGGAGAAGTAATCTCCGGAGTCGAAGCTCAAAAACAATGTATGCATAAATTCATGTAAATTAATTAGTTTTATAATTTGTTTGTTTGTTTGTTTCATTAATTAGATAGCTGATTCAAAAAATTGTCATTTAAATAAAAAAAATGTAATTATAAGTATTGAAGATGGAGAGGTAGAATTTAATGCTGAACTGATGGAAAGGCTGCCCAAAGTTAAAGAAAACTACTAATTCCGGTTAGATTGAATTGAAATGGTATTGATTTTTTGACGTTCCAATTATTATGGGTAACAATTGCTGAAGATATGGAAGAATTGATTTAATAATACCAGGTCTCACTTTTGGGAATAAATATTTTGAAAACCTTTTTACTTAAACAAATTATTAACAGGTGGTTGAATCAAAATAAAACAAATGCATTTTTCAATGGTCCAGACGTTTCGTCAATTTATTTTTTACTTCCTCAGTGGCCCATTTAATCACTCTTTAACAAAAAAAACAAATTCAGTATTCGAGAAAAAATCATTTTTATTTAAAAAAAAAAAAAGGAGTTAATTGTGATGAAATTGTTTTGTTTTTTTTACAAATTTCATCATAATTAATCCTTTTTTTTTTTTAATAAAATGATTTTTTCTCGAATACTGAATTTGTTTTTTTGATAAAGAGTGATTAAATGCGCCACTGAGAAAGTCAAAGTAAATTGACGAAACCTCTGGACCATTAAATATAAAATTCTGTATTTTTAATTTTTGTCCAGTTCCCCTACTATTCCTGTTACTATTTGTAATTTTTTTTTTTTTTTTTTTTTTTTGGCTTTTCGTCCTTTCTAGCCATAAGCCTAATTACTGATACTAGTTATATATTTTTTAAAATTTGTCTCTACCCCGGGGGTCAGATTTTAGCTGGATGCCTCGAGTGGGATTCGAACCCGGGTCCCCTGGTTAGCTCGATGTCACGCTACCGCCTAGCCTATCTGACCCCCCATTTGTAATTTTATTTATTAAATGATACAATATTATATTAATTATTTAATTGATTCTAATTGGGTTGCCATGGAAACAAACAATAATCTAATTATTATTATTCTTATTGATATAGAAAATAAACAAACATGTTGATCGTTCTAACTTGATTAAACGTTTTTTTCAAACCAATCTCCTCCAATCAATTGGGCATTTCTGGATTACCTGGATTTTTATTTGAATATGGAATTATATTTCCTTCTTCTGATATCTAATCACAATTAACGGGATTCTTTCTATTCTCTTTGCTCTGTTTTTTTTTTACACTTGAAATGCATTTCTTATTTCATTCGGAGTCAACGAGCCAGCGAGGCAAGTGCGTAATCGTTGTCTTTTCTCTGTGTGGTGTTTTGTGCATTTTTGTTGACAACTTACCGCCTTGAGATGAATTGTTAATAACTTCATGTACAGAGACAAGGTAAACAACATTTAAATATAAAACCTCATGTTATTTAGATGGGAAATATTTGCATCAGGTTAAAATTGAGATAGAGACTTGAAACTAGGGGGATTATTTATTTTTATTTATTTCGAATCATATGAGCATCTGACAGCGTAAAAATTCGAAAATACCCAAAATAAGAACCACCCTAATGTACATACTTGAGAACGTTTGCAGAATAAGTCGATCGAAACGTCGTAGTGTTTTATTGTATTATTTATTCGTGTTCAATAAATAATTAAATAATTAATTATGTGTGATTTTGATAAAATTTCAACTTTTAATTTAGTCTTATGATTTCGCCTATAGGTATGTTTCTACACTGTCGTGCAAAAATAGTGAAACACTTCGATTGATTGGGTGTAAAAAGAGTGCCTGTCGCTGGTCTTCTTGACATCAACCCTAATTCCCGGAGACATCTTCTGCTAGCCCAAACACTTACACTTACACTTAGGTTGACTTGTCGAGTTTGTAGAAGGCGCTGTTCAATTTGAGCTGCTGTAAAATGCCCCTCAATACCTCCAATAGAATGAATCGTTCATCTCTCTCATTTGAAGCTCTAATTCGACCATATCCCGATCTCCCAGGGCATAAGAGTTTCTATCTCTATATCATTTTATCCACAGAGCTCTGTCGATACTTCCAACGGAGGCTCTAAGTCGTTGAACGAGCAACATACCGATACGATCTTCCATCATTTATTAGAGCTACTTCCTCGGTCTTTAGAGGCATTATGCTTGGATAATATTTCAATCGAAATTAAATTAAAAGATGAGATATTCAATTTAATTGGATATTTAGACGATAATCATTTAATACCTACAAATCAATAAAGGGATCAGATTTCAAGCATGGGAATTTATGCTAGTTTAAATAAATTTAATTTTAAACGGTTTAAATTAAACAAATACATTGTTTTCCCTCTAAAAATGAATACAAATATTTGAACAATCACAGAATGTATTATTAAAAGGTTAAATAAAATATGTTTTTTCTGAAACTGATTTGAAAAACTAAATTTTCTAAGTGTTCCACTTTTTTTGTACCACAGTGACTATAAGAATATTCCCACCACTAACTTTTCCCCCCTTCTATAACCTCGCTCTTTAATTATTTAAGTACACACACACACCCTTCGTTACTTCTTGAAAACTTTTGGTAAACCTGCAGAATTAATTAGTTCATTGTTTCAATTTCGCCACTCTATAATTTGAATGTCTATTTGTGAATTTTCGAAATGGTTGTTTGCCTAGGATGCGGGGCCGGGCAGACAGACAGACAGACAGACACGCAACCACCACCCCCTTCAAAGCTACCCCCCCCCCCACCAACTCAATTAATTGTCATTAAATTGTTCGTGTCTTAGCACAAGACCCTTGCCCCCTGTGCCCTTATGTTCATCCATCCTCTCACCCTTCGATATCCTATACATATATAATTTGCGATCTATAATTTCATTCCATTGCTAAATTAATTCATGACTTCAATTTCTCGCTATAAAGGGTGAGTCGTATAACTCAAAAACAGTGCATTATATGAAAAAAAGTTTCAAATAAAAGTTTATCTATATCAAGGGGAAAACTAAACTACTTGATCTAGAACAAGCTTTCAAGGGTATTTTAAGGTCAAGTTTTGTTTTTTAAATATAAGCCTATATGTTTCTGTACATATTCTGAATCTACACAGAAAACTGAACAACTTTCATAAAAACTATTTTTTATACGACATCAAATAAAAAAAATATTATATCAATTAGATCTCAAAAAATCCAAATAATAATTATTCTTAACAATTGTTCAATTTAATTATCAAATAATAATGATCAAATATTTAATTATTAAATAAATAATTTAATAATAATTAATAATTTAATAATTTTCCGACAATGTTCTGTTGACATTCCACAAGTCTTCTGGATTTCGAAACATCTTTCTTCAACAAAAAATTGCCCCATTTTTATTATAGTAATACGAAATAACTATTTACTAAATTCACATGAGAAATAAACTTTTTTAAGCACACGAATTTTAAATAGAAGTAGAAAATAATCTCTTAAATCTGTAAACACTTATTATTACACTTATTATAAACACTTATTTTCATTGTTGTGAGTTTTCAATTTAATAATTATTTATTTAATAATTAATTATTTGATCATTATTATTTGATAATTAAGTTGAATAATTGGTTTGGATTTTTTTTTGAGATCTAATTGATTAATGTATTTTGTTTATTTGAAGTCATATAAAAGATAGTTCTTATAAAAGTTGTTCAGAATTTTTTGTAGATTTAGAATCTGTAAAGAATAATATAAGTTTCCATTTAAAAAACAGAACTTGAACTTGAAATACCCTTGAAAGGTTGTTCTACGTCGACAAACAATAGTGTGGTTTAGTTTCCCCCTCGATATAGATAAACTTTTATTTGAAACTTTTTTATTATTATTATTATTATTGTTAAATAAATAATTTTAAATTGAAAAGTTACAACAATGAAAATAAGTCTTTCTAATGATCTCAAAACTTCATTATTCACAGATTTAAGAGTAGATTTTCTACTTAATAGATCTAAATATTTAAAATTCTTGAGTTCAAAAATGTTTATTTCTCGTGTCAATTCATTAGTTAGTTGTATTGTATTACCATAATAATAAAAATGGAGCATTTTTTGTTGAAAACAAATGTTTTACATCCAGAAAATTTGCATTAACACTCTGGAATGTCACAGAACATTGTTGGAAAATTATTAAATTATTTATTTAATAATTAAATATTTGATCATTATTATTTGATAATTAAATTGAATAATTGTTAAGAATAATTATAATTTGGATTTTTTTTTTTTGAGATCTAATTCATTTAATATTTTGTTTATTTGATGTCGTATAAAAAAATAGTTCTTATGAAATTAGATCAGTTTTTTTTGTAGATTCAGAATCTGTACAGAAATAAATAGGTTTCCATTCTATCCTATATGTAATTTGCGATATATAATTACATTTCATTTTGGTATAATATTGCGCTAAATTAATTCATGACTTCAATTTCTCCCTATATATATCACCCCAGCGAATATTTTTTTTGTTATTTCAAAGTTATTTCTAGAAAATCTATTAATAAAAAAAAATATTACTGGAAAGAAAAGTTTTTTTTTTTTTTGTTATCTCCCGGAAAAAATATATAAAATTAAATTTATGACAAGATAATCCTTGAAATCGGAGCCTCTGTATCTATCTATATGGATTTCGTGACATTTTTAGATTACTATAAAAAACAAAAAAAAAACAACAACCTTTTTCACTTGGATTTCTACAAACTGCCAGAAGAGGATATCTGTCATCTGTCTTTTATTTCATATTCGTATTGTTTTTTTTTGAATTAATATATAGATAGTATATATAAATTTGGAAATTATTTTTGAAATCCTGCAGGAAACCAACTTTTCGAAAAAAGATTATTTTTTACTTTCACATTTATATTCATAGAATATAATGTGGAAGTACTGCGCTGGCCAGTCTGGGTCCTGACTCTTTGGCCGCTTGTATCTCAGAGATGAAAAAAGTAATTCCATTGTGGAAGGAATCGATGCCATTAATAGTAGTAAACCAGATTTGGGACATAAAATCGGAAATCATGGTCGCAAAAGCCCAAAAGGGGTCAAAAATCCATTGGTTCACAAGTTCGCATATGCACCCTTTACGATCTTATGATGTAAATGACTAACTTTGTTCACAAATTGATAGTAATTGATAGTAATCAAAAAAAGAGGGGGCGGGGGGTTCAAAATAATATAAAATAATAAAATTGTCAAACAAAAAAAAAGTTGATATTTCTAATAAAATAGTCTCAAGTAGATATTATTAATTCCTAATGTGCCCAAAATGAAGAGCGGGTTTATTTCTTATATAATTATAAAACAAATATTTATATAATATATATATATATATATATATTAAATAAAGGGTGGGGCATAAAGATCTACACATTTTGAAGAGGTATAAAAATTGAAAAAAATTAAATAGAAAAAACTGAATATATTTTTGAAAAGAACATAAAATAAATTTTTGTTTAAATGTATTTTAAAAATTATATTAGAATAAAAAAAAGGGAGGGGGGTGTCAAAAATAAAAATTCTAGCTCTTTCGACCAATCTCAACCAAATTTTGTATACATATTCTGTTGACCTCCAGAAGGCTAGAAATGCAAAGGCTGGCCACCCAAAATGGGGTGAGGGGGGGGGGGGTCAAAAATTAAAATTATGGTCGTTTCGACCAAACTCAATCAAATTTTGTATCTATACATAGTTTGGTCGAAAGGGCTATGATCCTCCACCCATTTTGGGTGGTTGGTTTTTGCATTTCTAGCCTTCTGGGGGTCCATATAATGTGTATACAAAGTTTGGGTGAGTTTGCTCGAAATATATTCAGTTTTTTTCTAGTAATTTTTTTTTTCATTTTTATATTAGCTGCAAGGCTCCTCTTCGGCGGGACTCTTCCTACTCAAGGGCTTTGCCCCCTGGAGCCCCTGTCACTTGAACACTCCCCCTCCTCCATCTCGAACCACTCTCCCATCCCACCACACCCGGAACTTCTCCCCTGCCTCTCATCATCTTCCGCCCCAGTAAACCTACCATATAATAAATAATTCAAGCGATAGCGCTGCCATCTACCGGCCAATGATTCAAGCTTGACCTACGGACGAAATATTCTATTTTATTAATATGAGAAGGGCCAGGTGTATGGTAAATCCTTGTTGAAGGGCAAAATTGTAAAGGACTTTCACAATGTTTCTTTTGGACAATAACTAGTGAAAAAGCAGAAAATCTAAAACACTAAGGAGAATGGGCAGGGAGGGGGGGTCTGAGAGGATTGTAGTGTGAAGAGCTTGAGGCTTTTGGCGAAAAGGGATTCTGTTAAATCCTCGATTAATTGCAGAAGGGCCATTTATTGACAGAATAGCCATGTAATAAGCTTAAAGGGCTGCGTCCAATCATCGGACAGCAAAGCCCTACCCGCCCGAATAAAATCGGTTTTATTTTGCAAACAAAGGAGACAACATTCCTTTACTTTTACTACATTGTTCACAACAAAGATTGCTGTTCATTTCAATTGACAAATCAGCTAATTCGATATATTTATTTTTTGTCTTTGACAAAAACAAAATACATAAACTAATTGAACAAAAATATTTATTTTTTTTGCCTCTCATCGATTCTAAATAAAATATACGAGTCTACTCTCTCCTCGTGGGTTTTTTTTTATTTATTTAAGTGAAACCTTAAACCTACTTGAAACAACAAAAAAAAATAATAATGAACAACATTAGTTAAAAAAAATGTGAGATTAGATTTCATTACAAATTACAAATATTCTTTCTTCAGTGATTTGAATTGAAAATTGAAAAAGTTTAAATTTTTTGTTTTGTTTTAATGATCCTTATGTTTTTCATCTGAATCAATTAATCACGATACTTACCTTTTGGATGTTGCATTATTGAAAAGTAAGACTTATTTTTTTACTTTGCCATACAAAGTATGGTTAAGTATTTTAATCGTTCATGAAAAAAAGTGGTTTATATTTATTGCTTCGTTTTTTAGAAATATCTCAAAAACGGCTGAAACTATTTTGTTTAAAAAAATTGGGCGAAACCATGGCATTTATTATTAATCAACTAAAAAAAAAAAAAAACAAGAAAAATTAAATCTAAATACACTACGGTGCAAAAAAATTGACCCACTAATAAAATCTTTATTAAATATCAAATTATTTTTAAAATTTTTACAAATATTCATAAAATTTGTTCCATTAACTCTTAAACTAACATATTCAATAAATATTGTTGAATTTTATAAAAAAAAATATGTGAAATTAAATTAAAAGATACAATTACAAATTATCCTACTTTCTCAATTACACTTTAAATTTCAATAAAGTTTTAAATAAAAGATCAAATTCCATTTAAAATATCAATAAAATGAATAATTTTGAATTAATCACATCATTGATAGAAACATAAAATATACAACCATTTTTTTATTATTATGTTTTTTTTTCTAATGTGATTTATATCTAATTGTATTTAAACGAGACTCTACTATATAAAACTGGAGAGTTTGTATGTTTGTTTGTTTGTTTGAAAGCGCTAATCTCAGGAAATAGTAATCCGATTCGAAAAATTCTTTGTGCATTAGATAGCCAGTTTATTACGGAAGGCTTTAGGGTATGTAAGGTACCCCTTTTGGTCGCCCCAAGCCTCTATTTTTGGTAACGAACACGATTCTTTCATTTTACTTTTCTATTTACCATATATAAACACAATTGTCTCATTAATATAGCTACTTTATCAAACGAAACTCGGTCCTCCGGTTAGTAAAAATACACTACGGTGCAAAAAAATCGAGCCACCAATAAAACCTTTATTAAATACCAAATTATTTTTAAAAATTTTACAAATAACCATATAATTTGTTCTATTAACTCTTAAACTAACATATTCAATAAATTTTGTTGATAGTTTTTGAATTTTATATAAAAAAATAAGTGAAATTAAATTAAAAGATATACAATTACAAATTATCCTACTTTTTCAATATCACTTTACATTTAAATTAAGTTTTAAATAAAAGATCAAATTCCATTTAAAATATCAATAAAATGAATAATTTTGAATTAAACACATCATTGATAGAAACATAAAATATACAAAATGGATATTTTTCTGAAGTTCAAGCAGTTCAAATTGTGTGCCTAATTAATCAACGGCTAAGTCAACAACAAGTAGCAAGTACACTTGCAATAAGCAATAATTTTAATAATGTATGGTTACTTGTAATAAAATTAAAAATGATTTATTATATAATAAAGTTTTTATTGGTGGGTCGATTTTTTTACATTTCAGTGTATATAAAATTAAGGTTTTCTTTGTACATTTTATGGATAGTTTGACCCCAAAAGAGGGTTTGGGCACTAATGGAAATTATCAAATAGCTCCTAAGCTATTAACTCTATGGCAAATTTTGTTATAAGTAATGTTGTGGGGAATGTGATTTCTGACAACTTTTGTTTTGAAATATTTCCCCCCAAAAACACTCAAAAAGGGGGAGGGTGGAAAATGAAAATTCTTGCCTTTAGGAGCAAACTCAGCAAAATTTTGTATACATAATCTGTGGGCCTCTAGAGAGCTAGAAATTCAAAAACTAACCACCCAAAATGGGCGAGGTTAAAAAAAATGAAAATTCTTGCCTTTAGGACCAAACTCAACCAAATTTTGTATACATAATCTGTGGGCCACTAGAAAAGCAAAAACTAGCCACCTAAAATGAGGGGAGGGTAAATTTTTTTTTAAATTCTTGCCTTTGGACCAAACTCAACAAAAAAAAAAGGGGGGGGGGGGGGGGTTAAAAATAGTTTCAAACAAAAATCGAAGAAAGCTGATATTTCTAATAAAATATAGTCTCATAATTAAAAGCAGATATTATAATTGATAATGGACCAAAAATTGAGAGTGGGGTGGGGGGTTCTTTTGTAAATAATTATAAATTATTTTAATTCATTATTAAATATAAGAGAGGACCTAAAAAATGTATGGGAAAGTCATAAGGATGGCCATTTCAGTTTATTTATTTTTAATTCTTTAAAATTTATTCATTTATTTGATTTAATCGAGGGGTGAACCGCGACCTAAAATCGTGTACACCTACTCTCACTTCCACTTTCATTTCCAAGTAGAAGACAATAGATTATCTAATGAATTCCAAAGTAATTCCAAAGACGGTGTACACCTAATTCCGATCGCAGTTCACCCCTCGGGTTTAATATAGCTCATGGTCAAAACATTAAAAATGGAATGTATTAAGGTTATTCCTCGAGTATTAGATAAGAAGCGATCATCATTTTTAAATTTAAGTCAACATGGACTTCAAATAGCCAATGAAATCTGATTAATAATAAAGGGAAAAAATGACTTTTGATCATGTCTAACAATGATTTGTTGCAGTTTATTTCATAATTTGTTCATATAACCTCAGCTACAACAGTTCCATTCAATCCTTGCGTTATGTTCTGATATGCCTTGTCGACATCTTTTATGGTCAACGCAAAAGAATTAGGCTTGCGTAATGCTGAATTCGCAGAGCTTGACCTGAATAGAATTATACTTAATCGAGAAGTCTCGGAGAGAACAGAAGATACGGGGTGGATAACTTACGAGGTGGTTGACATACGATCGTAAGGCCTGTGACACACCTTGCCGGCCTCCCATTGTAACTATTCGCAATAAACCCATTGTTATAAATATATCTTACGTCTATTATTTAACCAGTAACCGTTAATTATAAACCAATACTAAATATATTATAACATTTTGGCGCCCGAACAGGGACAGAACACTCCCCTGAAACCCTTAACAATAAAACATCTCAAATATATTATAACAATTATGTTGAATGGATGAATATGTTATAGATTAGATGAACAAAAGAAGATGAAGTCTATATATTATAGGGATTCCTATCATAGGGATTATAAATATATGATTGAATTTATTTCCTTTTTGATTCTCTCATCGGTAAAAAGAAACCGTTCAAATTTGATCTTTCTTTTTCTTTGAATAATCAAAAGACTTTGATTTGATTCATTCAATAAAAAATTTCACAACGAAATTTTATTTCAATTTATAAAATAAAAAATATTGTTCTCTTTTGCTACTATTATACTTTTCAAGTTAAAGCATTGGGAAAATACCAAATCAATTGAACAGCAGCGTCTTCTCTACCATCGTATTTCACTCAATAGAAAAAAAAAGAAAAAAAAAAGTGTCAGTTGAGTCCATGAATATTTAAGAGTCTACTTATGTAGTATACTTACACTTTGAGAAATTTTCCTTGCCACCCCCGCAAAGTGAACTTGCTCACTGATCTAATCTTTTCGATATGGATGATCAATGATAAAAGATCATTGAAATAGGATACATTTTTTATTCGTTTTATTTATTTATATATTAATAGTTGTTTTTGGAACAAAAAAATTGATAAAATCTGAAACAATGTTGAAATTCGACTTTTATACAAACTCTCTAGATTTTAATACTAGTACCTGGAGCCACCGAGCGATGCACGGTAACCCCTAAACTCCCTCCCACTCCCACCACTGCAACCCCACTCCGCCCCGCCCCGCACCCAGTTTTTGCATTCCTAGCTTTCTAATGTTCCACATATTATGTGTCTATTTGTTTACTCGTACACCAATTTGCCCACAATCGTTCATATTGATAAACATTATAAAAAATAAATAGGAAAATAATAATAAGAAAAATAATCGTATAGGATCTGAAATAAAAACATAAAATTAAATAAGATTTGTTTCCAAGTTATATAAAATAAACTGCAACGGATCGTTGCTAAACTTTATCCAAATTCATTTGAAATATTAATATGTTTGTTCCTTTATTATTAATCAGATATCACTTGCAATTTGTAGTTCATATTGAAATTAATTCAAAAATAATTCTCATTTAAGAGTCGAGGAATAACCATTCTACATTGATTTTTGACGTTTCGGTTTTTATTGGTAACCATTGCTGTAGACATAGAGGAATCGACTTAAAATCAAAAATAGCCATCGATTCTCATCTATTACTTGAGGAATAATAATTCAAGCTTGAGTTGTTTACCAAAAAACAATTTAGTCTTTTTGATTTTAAGTCGATTCTTCTACATTTTCAGTAGAGGTTTCCATTAATAGTCAAAACATCAAAAATGGAATTCAATAAGGTTATTCCTCTAGTATTAGATAAGAATCGATCGTTATTTTTGATTTTAAGTCGATTCCTCCATGTCTTCAGCAATGGTTACCAATAATAATCGAAACGTCAAAAACCTAATGTAGAATTGTTATTCCTCAAGTATTAGATCAGAATCAATCGCTATTTTTGATTTTAAGTCGATTCCTCTATGTCTTCAGCAATGGTTACCAATAAAAACCGAAACGTCAAAAATCCAATATAGAATGATTATTCCTCAAGTACTAGATGAGAATCAATCGCTATTTTTGGTTTAAAGTTGATTTCTCTATGTCTTCAGGAATGGTTACTAATAAAAACCGAAACGTCAAAAATCCAATATAGAATGGATATTTCTCAAGTATTAGATGAGAATCAATCGCTATTTTTTATTTTAAGTCGATTCCTCCATGTCGTCAGCAATGGTTACTAATAAAAACCGAAACGTCAAAAATCCAATATAGAATGATTATTCCTCAAGTACTAGATGAGAATCAATCGCTATTTTTGGTTTAAAGTCGATTTCTCTATGTCTTCAGCAATGGTTACTAATAAAAACCGAAACGTCAAAAATCCAATATAGAATGATTATTCCTCAAGTACTAGATGAGAATCAATCGCTATTTTTGGTTTAAAGTCGATTTCTCTATGTCTTCAGCAATGGTTACTAATAAAAACCGAAACGTCAAAAATCCAATATAGAATGATTATTCCTCAAGTACTAGATGAGAATCAATCGCTATTTTTGGTTTAAAGTCGATTTCTCTATGTCTTCAGCAATGGTTACTAATAAAAACCGAAACGTCAAAAATCCAATATAGAATGATTATTCCTTAAGTACTAGATGAGAATCAATCGCTATTTTTGGTTTAAAATCGATTTCTCTGTCTTCAGCAAAGGTAACGGATAAGAAAACAACGCAGTTGCTATGGTTACTCATAAAAATTCCTCCCAAATTTTTAGCATTTCACAGAGAGAAGCCTATCCATACTTACTTAAGCAAGGCTAAATGAGCTATATTAAAACTTTCAAATGAATAAATTTTAAAGAATTTAAAAATTAAAAAAGTACCATCTTACTCTAGAGTAAAGTACTTTAAAATATAATTTTACTAAAAACTTTATTTAACCTTTTTTGTGGTCCCCAAGGTACTTAATTAGGATATTAAATTTCATCAAAATTGGTTAAGTCATTTTCAAGATATTTAGAAAAAACTAAAAAGTACTGAAATAAAGTACTAATGTTTGTGGTCCGATATGTACCAAAAACTAATCAGCGCTTCATTTTGTTAAACTAATGGTAGGTTTTCAATTTCATTTCAATCGGTGCAACGGTGTGGAAAAATCGTGGGCCAAAAAAGCGATAACATCCATCCATACATCCATCCATCCGCACGCACTAAATGAAAAAATCGCACTTTTTGGCCTCTCGACGAGACCCCATGTAATTTTTGGCAAAACCGTCACGTGCTAATATTCAACCTAATTGAATACTACAATTTGTGACTTTAATTGAGTCCATGGGTTCCGTAGTCTTTACCTGAGGTCCCTTTGAAGCCACGCTTGTCCCGAGAGCGATTACAATACTTTACCCATGCTTTGCATTGGATAAAGTAAAAAAAGCCACTTGAACCACTTTATTTGTAAACACACCTGTAATGTTATGATTTAAACACCTGTTAATTAAAAACAAACAAAAAATTCCTATTAAACCATTTATTTTACATGAATTTATGCATACATTGTTTTTGAGCTTCGACTCCGGAGATTACTTCTCCACCATCGACTGTCCTTGATCATCTTTAGTCCTTGTTTTTAATAAGAGGAAAAAACTAATTAAAGAAAAAAAACCTCTTTTCCTATAATTATTCCAATACCATATTCAATCATCCGTTAATCCACGAACAAAAAATTCCTAATTTTAATATATATATTAATATTTGCTATAACCTATTAGTGGGTTTTAAAATTAAAAAACCAATTAATAAATAAAAGATAATTTAAAAAAATGTAAACAAACTGTTTTATTGAAATTTTCATCTCTAAATAATTACTTTAATTAAGAAAAGATGAATTAAGATGAAATTTGTCGAGGTCCAGACCTAGCCAGATCGTTTTCTCATCCTCAAAACTTGTTAATAGATTTTGTTTCATCCAAATCGGTAGAGCCATTTTCAAAATAGAACTAAGATACAAATATACAAACAAATATATATATATATAAAACAATTTTTGCTCGTTTAATAAGATTAGATATATAGTATAAATTAATAAAATCTTCAAATTGTATTGAATTATATTTTATCATTCTAATTTAACGCATATTTATGGGAGGATTTTTGTTTTTTTGAATTCTTTATTTGCCCCAGTAGTCCAGCCATTGGCTCATGTGTAATATAATCAAAAGAATTTATTTCGCTTTTTTCGGTTTAATCAAAAAAAAAGGCTGCGCTGCTTCAAAGTTCAATAGCCAGCCAGCTATAGCCAACGATCACAGTGATTTCAAGTAATTAAAAATTCCAATGACTTTAGTAAAATGCAAATTAAAGAATATATATATATATATGGTAGTAGCCTTTCATCTCTAGGAAAATAAATGGGTAGATATATATCTTCTTTCTATTCCTTTGATTTTTTTTTTCTGATGGGCAAAGAAGAAAAAAAATATTCAAAAAAGCTACCTCTTGTTTTTCAAATCAGTTTATTTATGAGTAATTTATTGAAGTTTTAATTAAACACAATAATTTTGGAGACTTTTATTTTTATTGTTGTCTACTAATTGCCTACTGTTTCCAAGTCAAGTCCATGTTCACATAAATTACGTCATCATGATTTTGATACCCCCCCCTGTGTCATATTTTCATTGTAGTGTGACGTCACAACATTAAAATCTAATAAAAAATAGATTTTAATTTTAAAAAAGGGGGATGTTGTGATGGCTCACGCTAGAGGTCGTGAGAGGCACCCTCCTGAGTGACAAGAGTGAGGACAGGCAGTCATGGCCATGTTATCCAAGTGAACACATTAAAAAATGTCAACACTCAATCCGTGTACTTGTTTTATTTAAAATACCTAACACAACAACTATCATTTTTATACCCTATAATTTAATAATTTGACTTTTTTGTACTTGATGCTGTTCAAAGAATTACATACATATCTGTGTTACTTTTTTCTTAATTGAATTTCTAAATAAGCAAAGTACTCTGCCTCTTCTTCTTCTTCTTAAGGTGTCAATCCGTGACGAATGTTGGCTATCATCATGGCAATCCTCGCTTTATCAACATGAATACGGAAGAGTTGTTGGGAGGTCTTGTTGAACCAGGTCCTGAGGTTCTTCAACCACGATATCCTTCTTCTTCCGGGACCTCTTTTTCCGAAAATCATCCCCTACAGAATAGAATGAAGCAAAGCATACCGGGTTTCGTTCCTCATAATATGACCCAGTTCGGGCCTTGATGTCATCGAGGTCCTTCTTCATTCTTTGCAGAACTTCGGCAATAGTCATTCGTGCTGTCCAGGGAATTTTAAGGATTCTTCCATAGAGCCACATCTCGAACCCGTTTATCCTCTTAATAATGGCCTCGTTCAAGGTCCAAGACTCTACACCATACAAGAGGACAGAGAAGACATAACAACGCAGAAGTCTTGTTTTTAAATCAAGAGAGATATTGTGGCTCTTGAAGAATCTGCTCATCTCCTCTGCCTCACCCTATATAATTCAAAATATCTGAATTTGGTTCTTAGAATCTTTTGAGCACATTTGGATGGTTTTACTGCCAGAAAATCAGACCTTTAGCTAATATCCTTACATACAGCTATAGGAAATGATTAAGATGATGGATGATTTTATTATGTTTGGCTCGAAGGGTTAGTTGGAAGGAGATTCGCCGGGCTTGGATGGGAGATAATCTTCAGAGATTAGAATCTCTCTTGTCGGCGTAAAGCCAGTAAAAATGCTATTTTAAAATAAGAATTCGCACTGGGCAGTTAAAAATATGCTTTTCAATATACGAACTTGCCAGAGGCAATTGGAAACATGCTTTAAATGAAATAATGGCACAAGGCTGGCATTTATTGCTTCTTCGTTACAGAACGTGTATACAAATTACTTCTTAGACACAAGCCTTTTCGTTCCCAGGTGAGTTGTTTCTTTGGATGAGCTTTATCAACTGAATAACAACTCACAACTGACAAATGACAACTGAACTCGCTTCGAGGAGCTGGCTGCTTTTATAACCCTGGCTCTAATTAGCTGATTGGTTAATTATTCCCGCTATTAGGATGACAAGTGCATAACTTTTGACGCGCTTGCTTTTTTTATAAAAGGGGCGTGTCCCTGCTGCTCATCCGTCATTTTATCGAAGGATTCTGACCGGCAAACAGCAAGCAAACGCCTTTCTCAAGGCGAAAACAAATCTTTATTTTCAAAAGCATTTTACATTTAAAGGAGCGGAGAATAAAATCCTACACAGCGATATTTATTGTTAAATTTTATTATTACTCTGAACACTATTTTTCTTGTTGTTTATTAATTTTCCTTCAATTACATTGATATAGATCTTATATCTTGATTTCTACTCTGAATTACATTTTTTTTTTGGTTTATCTATTTGTAATCTTTTTAATACTAGTTAACGTGTATCACAGATAAATAATTATAGAGTGAAAAGGTACTCTATGATAGTAGGTAGCAAGCGAGCGCATTTCGTGAAGAATGAAGTACCCGTAATGGCGTTTGTGTTTAATTATCCTAATAGGCTGGATGAATTATGTTTATAATTACACGTAAACAAGCAAAGCAGGCGGGGCGTGAAGCCCGGTCTGCGGTTTCACCCGCCACGCTTCGTTTGGCTTTGGCTAGCCCCCCCCCCCACACCCTCTTACACCCCCCCTGACCCCTTTACCACTCCCTCTTGCAAAGCAACCGTCCTTTAATCCGAGCTTTTCAATGTCCGTTCATTCATTCTTTCGGAAAGCCATAATCGGGCTTGGCAAAACGGATAATGGAAAAAAAATAGTACTTAAAATATAGTCAAGATTAAAATTTTTAACAGAGTACTTTTTTTAATTGGATTAATGGGAAAAAATTATAAATATTTGTTGTTGTTGTTTTTTAATCCTATCTAGGGGAGTGTCCGAGATCGCTAAGGCACTAGCCTGTTCAAGCGGGAAACTCAGGTTCGGGCCTTGCTTGCTTAAAAAAATTTCGACCAGATAAAACTCGGCTCCTCTTTGTACTGATGTGCTGTCTAAATGGGCTGTGTCCCAGGGGCAATAAATAAAAGAATTAAGCTGACGTGTTCTGATGTGGCCATCTACTTGACTTTACCATACAACCTGGCCCCTCTCCTTATATTTAATATTTAATAAAATTATTTAAAGGGGGGTTAGTTTTTGCATTTTTAGATTACTGTGGGCCCACTGATTATGTATACAAAATTTGGTTGAGTTTGGTACAAAGGCCTAGATTTTCATTTTTTGACCCTACACCACCCCTCATTTTGGGCTGTTAATTTTTGCATTTTTAGACTTTTGGGGTCCCAATGATTATGTACCATATACAAAATTTCGTTGAGTTTGGTAAATGGCTAAGATTTTCATTTTTTTATTTATTTTAATAGATTTACAACACAATAAAATAAAGCTCCTGAGGGCAAAACGATTAAATTATTAACTTATTTATTTAATAATTAAATATTTGATCATTATTATTTGATAATTAAGTTTAATGATTGTTAAAAATAATTATTAGGATTTTTTTTGAGATCTAATTGATTTAATATTTTTTTTTATTTGATGTATAAAAAATAGTTCTTATGAAAGTTGTTAAGTTTTTTTTTTTCTAGATTAAGAATATGTACAGAAACATATAGGTTTCCACTTAAAAAACAGAACTTAACCTTGAAATACCCTTGAATGCTTGTTCTAGGTCAACAAATAATAGTGTAGTTTAGTTTCCCCCTTAATATAAATAAACTTTTATTTGAAACTTTTTTTCATATATTAGACTGTTTTTGAATTATAAGGCTGTCTCAAAATAAAAAACACATCCGGTATACTAGTATATATATTTTTTTACTAAAAATATAGTAAGTAATAATCAATAAAATTTGTTTATTTTTAGAAAATACCCGCACTCAACTCATATTTAATTACAAAACGGAATATGGAAACATATAATAGGTAAATTTACTATATATGGATGTATATTTATCTTTTATAGCCGAAAATTATTTATATTTGATTAGTAAGTAAAACAATTTACTAAAAAAAAAAAAATAATTTCCGATGTCGGAAATTAGACGAAGAATAAATAAAGTCCGGTGTGGTTGCGTGTCTCAGGATCAGTCAAAACAGGAAGTCTAGTTAGGATATAAAAATACGCCCAAACAGACATAACAAACAAATTATTATATCTATTTTTACAACTAATTCAGAACCGACAAGTGTTGCAATGAATTGTGGCAAAGAAAAAAATCCATCACCTTGAAGGGGATAAAATGAGTTAAGTTTTATTTCATTTGAGTCTCTGCTCAACGAAATTGTTTTATTCCATTTTGTTCATCAGAACAACTCTCTCTCCCTCTTGAGTTAATTCTATTAGGATCGAAATAATCCAAATTCGACTCCATTATATACTGAAATTCTCTAATTTCTTATCTATATATCTATAAAACAGTAAGCATGTTGGTGTTTCTTTGTTACTTTATAAATATTGAACTATTGGCCTGATTTGGATGAAACCTCCACCAAACTGTTCCTATGAATCATCATCATCATCATCATTGAGTATACAGTCCTAAGACTGGTTTGATGCAAAAATCCGTCTCCACTCGACTCTGTCCCCCGCCAGCTGTTTGACCTCTCTAAATGTCTGGCATCCCATATCCCCAATTATTTGGTTGAAATATTCTAATCTGGATCTTCCCCTTCCACTTTTCTTTCCCCCCATCCCCTAAGCAGTCCCCCATGTCTCAGTGTGTGCCCCATCATCTGACCTCTTCTCTTCTTCAGACTCTTCCACAAGGTTCTTCTTTCTCCGATTCTTCCAACAACTTCTTCATTTATAATTTCATCCATCCATTTGATATTCATCATTCTTCTGTAGCACCACATTTCGAAAGCCTCTAATCTCTTTCTCTCCACTTTTCTAATTGTCCAGGTTTCACACCCATACCCATAGCTATGCTCCATACATACTATATGTCTTCAATAGCAACTTCCTGTTTTCTAAGCTGATTGAGGAGGAGCATAGAGAGTAGTTTTTGTTTTGAATTAAACCCCATTTTTGCTTGGGCAATTCTCGATTTAATTTCGTTTTCGCTCCTCCCATCCCATGTTATTTTACTTCCTAGGTAGCGGAATTCCTTAACTCCTTCTAGGTTATCTTGGTTAATTTTGATGCATTCCTGTCTCGTTTGTTCTTTTTATGTACATACTAGGACCTTGGTTTTATTCTTGTTTATTTTCATTTGGATTTCTTCTATTAGGATTTGGTTAATTCCATTCAAGGCGTCCTCTAATTCTTTTTTATTGCTTCCTATGAATCAAGAGAGTAGTATAGGCTATAGTTATTTGATAATTAATTATTAATTTTAATTATAATCGTTAAAACAAATTTTCAAAGAATTAAAAAACTGGATAACATACATACGAGGGGTGAACCGCAACATAATATTCTGTACACCTATTTCCACTTCCACTTTTATTTTCAAATAATGCCAGTAATTACAAATATTTCCAAGTAATTCC
This sequence comes from Forficula auricularia, assembly GCA_024734495.1. Classification (NCBI taxonomy): domain Eukaryota; kingdom Metazoa; phylum Arthropoda; class Insecta; order Dermaptera; family Forficulidae; genus Forficula; species Forficula auricularia. Next base: position 14,520,609 of record JALMQS010000150.1, on the reverse strand, counting down.
AAAAAGGTGTACACCTAATTCCAATTGCGGATCACCCCTCGCATACACATATCCAGATTTAATTAGTTTTTGTTTGTTTTTTATCACATCTGAAAATATTCTGAAATCTAATTTCATAAGTAAAAAAAAAGAAGACATTGGCTTCTTCAATTTTTCTCTCCTTTTCCAAATTACCTAAATTGATAATCTCATCATCTTGTTTGATGTTTTATTTATTATTAGAGAACTTTTCATGTTACTTTCTTTTTTTTTCTCTTTTTCTTTCCATTAAGGAGATTAGTAATAATTTTGTTATAGTTTTTTTTCCTCGAGTATAATTTGAGAGTTTATGAGTAAATCGAATGAATGTTTTCTTTTTATTCCCCTTTCAACGACGATTCGATATTTGTACCTACCTACCTACCTACGTCCCATTACTATTGACCTTCGTTCGTTTCACGGGGTCTCGGAGACATTAGATTAAGGGAAAAAGGACTGACTCAATGATATTTCCCTATAGAAAATGTAACAGGATGAAAGAACATTTATAGGGGTGGGGGGGGATTTTCCTTTTCGAAAAAGGAAGACAAATTTAATCCTGTAGAGTGATTGTAGGTAGGTAGAACTCATACTGTTTGTCCGAGGATGTCTTTTTAATCTTAAAACATTATTGAGGGCCACGTATAAGATCTTCTCTGAACTACGGTGTTATTTAACATCAGTGATCATACAGGGTGGGCCATAAAGATCTACCATATTTTGAAAAGGTATAAAAAAATGAAAAATTTAATTAGAAAAAAACTGAATATATTTTTGAAAATAACATAAAATATTTTTTTTTATTTTAATGTGTTATAAACATTATACTAGACGAAAAAAAAGGGGGGGTCAAAAATGAAAATTCTAGAAATTTGAACAAACTTAACCAAATTTTGTATACATATTCTGTCAATCCCCAGAAGGCTAGCCGAATATCACAATGATAGATAATTTTATAGATAAAATATATAAAGCGTTTTATTGAGGTTGCACATTATTACAACAAATAGAATAGTATATGAGGAAAAAGCAATATATGGCAAGTTACATGAACTCGAGTAGAAAACGGAGTGAGTAATAAATTAAGTAAATGTAGTCAACGCCGGAGTGGCGCTGATGTCCTTTCGGAGGTGCCAATATTATACATATATTTTAACAATTTTTCGACCAAACTATGTACGTATACAAAATATGGTTAGTTTTTGCATTTCAAGACTTCTGGGGGTCCACAGAATATGTATATAAAATTTGGTTGAGTTCCCAGGTAGCACAAGAATAATCTATAAATATTCTGATAATATCTTCTCTGGACATTGGAATATTCTGTGAATAATCTTTCAATCTTCGTAGATATTCTGGGAATATTCTTAGAACTAAAATATTCGTTTAGGACATTAAATTCTCTTTCCCGGAATATTCCTAGTTGCGCATTCTTGGAATATTCGGAAAAGAATATTCTCAGAAGATTAAATCGCATTTAAATATTCTGTGGATCTCCTGGAGATAATTGGAATATATATGTCCTTTAAATAACTTGTTAGAATATTCTGGGGATATTGTGTGTTACCTGGGTTTGGTCAAAAGGTCTAGAATTTCAATTTTTGACCCTCCCCCCATTTTGGGTGGCTAGTTTTTGTATTTCTAGCCTTTTTGGGGTCCACAGAATATGTATATAAAATTTGGTTGAGTTTGGTCGAAAGGGCTAGAATTTTTTTTAATCTGCCCCCCCCCCCTCCCCCCTCCATCTTGCCAACCAAATTTTATATACATATAGCTATAGTTTGGTCGACCCTCTCCCTCATTTTGGGTGGTTAGTTTTTGCATTTCAAGCCTTCTGAGGGTCCATAGAATATGTATTCAAAATTTGGTTGAGTTTGGTCGAAAGGGCTAGAATTTTAACCCCCCCTCTTATTTTTGTCTGATATAATGTTTAAAACGCATTTAAAAAAAAATTATTTAATGGGTCTTTTTTTTAATATATTCAGATTTTTTTCAGTTAAATATTTTTATTTTTTATACCTTTTCAAAATGTGGTAGATCTTTATGCCCCACTCTGTGTAAGAACCGGATATTTTATCCTACCAAAACCGTTGGAATTTTTTGTTATATGATATAAATTTAAATTTAATAATTCAATGTCAAGATTGAAATTATTAGAGATTTTAATATTTTTATTAATATATTACATAAAAATTAAATTTTTGAATGAAAAAACTGATTAGTGATCCAATCATCATATATTATCAGTATAGGGTTATTTGGTGAATATAAATGTATAAATATATACCTGTATAAAAAATTAATTAGATATCAATAAAATGCGCCATTTTTATTATGATAATACAATATAAATATCTACTGTATTAACACGATAAATAAATTTTTTAAAACTCGAAAATTTTATCACAATTTACTTAAATCTGTTTACGTTTAATGAAGTTTTAAAATCATTATAAACACTTATTTACATTGTTGTTACTCTTCAATTTAATAATTATTTATTTAATAATTAATTATTTAATCATTATTATTTGATAATTAAGTTTAATAATTGTTAAAAATAATTATTAAATATGTTTTTTTTGAGATCTAATTAATTTAATTTATTTTGTTTATTTGATTTCGTGTATAACAAATCACTAAATACCTATAAACAATATTAAAAAAATAGATTTTATAAAAAGCTTTGGTAAACAATAGAGCTATATGTAAAGTTTTTTTTTAACAATTGTTCGTTAACAAGTAGTAGTTTTAATATTCATCGCCTGACAAGGCAACCCGCAAACAGAGCGTGCAATTTGAATGCATATTCTACTATAATTCAGGCGCCGTTGAATAACTTAAAGACTGGTGTAAAAATGAACAAATTAAAATTGTATTTCAGATCTTTAGACTAACCTTGTTTAAACTAAAGAGGGACGTATATGGTATATGCCATTTAAAGGGGATTTAATGGAGAAAACATAAATGAATTACTATTAAAGGATAATATTCATTTTCTCAAATACCTATATATTTACGATATAGCCCAGGCATATTAGAACAAAAAAAGGGCCAATAAATACATGCACAAGTTGAAAATAATTTTAATCGACGTTAGTCCGCCTCCCTGGTGTAATGGTCAGCATCTCTGGCTGGCAACCAGGAGGTCTCGGGTTCGATTCCCGGCTATACTCAGACATTTTTTCTGTAAGTATAGGGTCTGGTAATAAAAATTAAGTGGGAGATAAATTTAACCTAATTTATGGCGCGGAGAATTTACCACTGCTCGAAGCCCCTAAAACCTTAGTAAATTGGATATTGAATTGTATCTAAGTTTCTAAGATTGGTTTGTGATCCCGGCTTCTTTTCCTTCTACTATGTTCTTTTCACGATGGAGGGGCCAGCCCATACAGGCCTTTAGGGGATGCACCTTCTGGTGTATCTTCTTCTCACATCAATATCAATAAAAAAAAGGCATCCCAAATAGGAGAATGAGTTTCCGGAGGTTTCTAGATGGTGTTAAACTTTTGAGGGCCTAAAAACCACGAACATTTTGGACTTTTTCTTTTTAAGGGCCTCCACATCTCTCCTTATAGCCCTCCGATCCTCCCACTCAAGATCCGGTTGAGTGGCTCAGGGTGTGGCCACAGCAGAACGGTGTGAAACCTTAGTATGCTGCCACCAAGAATAAAATAATAACAATAAAAAAGGGAATACCGCATGTCGTCCAAACAATAAAAATAAATAAATAAATACACTGGGAAGAATAAATAAATAAATAAAACAAAAAATAAATAGAATATGTCACTGGGTTTAAAGAAATTGTTGTTTGTAATAATTTTGCTTATAACTCGAAAACCATGCGTCCAAAAGAAAATTTCATCCTTAGCAAAATGAAAGAGCATAATATTTCGCTTCTAATAAAGTATTAAAAGTTAAAATTGTTTTAGCCGTTTAGCTACAATTGGTCGTCAAAATTAGGCAATTTTTACCAACTTGGTGGAAAAGTGAAGTATGCTCATTAGATACCAAATTTTGTGTACATATTATGTGGGCCCCCCAAAAGGCCTAAAAATGTAAAAACTGACCACTACCCGAAATGGGGGAGGGGCCAAAAATGAAAATTCTAGCTTTTTCGACCAAACTACACGAAATTTTGTATTAGATGGTTTTGTCGAAAGATCTAGAATTTTCATTTTTGTCTCTCGCCCTCATTTCGGGTCGTTAGTTTTTGCATGTCTGAGCCTTTTGGAGGTCCACAGAATATGTATACAAAATTTGGTTGAGTTTGGTCGAAAGGGCTAGAATTTTCATTTTTGACCCTCCCCCCATTTTATTTATTTTTAAACAATTTTTTTTTTTTTTTTTGAATTTGATCGAAAGGGATACAATTTTTATTTTTGCTCCCCATCCCACGCATATTTTATGAGGTTATTTTTGAATTTTTAACCTTCCCTGGACCCACAGAATATCTATACAAAATTTGATCGATAGAGGTACAATTTTTATTTTTGCTCCCTCCCCTTCCCCCCCGCCCCTCAAATATAATCTAAATAAACATTAACAAGTGTTTTTCATGAGTCGTTTTGCCAAAAAGCGATTTTACTTAATTTGATTTTTGACATCAGTAAAAACTAGTTGCCACAAAGCTAATTGCTGGAACGCGTTTTTACTAGATAGTAAGAACGCCTTTTTACCAAAAACTCGTTTTTACTGCAACTTATACATAGATTGGTCGACAGGGCTAGGATTTCTATTTTTGAGCCCCCCCCCCCCCCCCCCCCGCCTATTTTGTCTGATATAATGTTTAAAGCACGTTTAAAAAAAATTACCTTTTAAAATGTGTGGAGATCTTTATGCTCCACCCTGTATAAGATTATTATTTATTTATTTATTCAAATTTAAATTTATTTTATTATTAATTATTTAAATTGTAATTATGAAATAATGTTCGATTTGATATCAATATACACATACATACTATCTCAAATACACATATCTTTAGTATATATGATCCAACAAGTGTCCATAAATTTTCTAACAAAAAAAAAAAAAAAAACATATTTGTAAAATTATCTTCTCATCCATTTTGATTTTTTTTATTCCTAAAATTCTCCCGTACGTATCTACGTACGTAACGGTGATTAAATAAAACAACAGAGAGAGATCGAAGGGCATTTCGAAATTGTGCAAGTTGATTTACAATGGATATTAAGGCTATTACAACATTTGATGAAAACTGAAAAGAATGATAAACAAAAGCCCCTACACGAGTGTGGGTGGGTAAAGGTAGGTAGAATAGATTAAACAAACATGGATGTGTGTATTCTATGCAATGAAATAGGCCCTACGTCAGTCAAGTGGGGTCCGGGGGAGGGGGGCGCACTCTCCTCATCTGCGTTCTATAAATCCACCCCCCCCCCCCTTTAAAAGCCAAAAAACAATTAAAATACATTCCACGTTTTGCAATATGGATAATCGATACTTTGATATATTCATGTATTAAAATATTATCACCTCTCTTTATGATCTCTATATTCGGCATATGCGGGCTATAAACTTGGCTAAATTCACTGCAAAAGAGCGATAGCCACAACATGATGTATGCTATAGCAACTTAGGACGGTATTCCCTTAGGTAACTCCTCTACCGCTTAATTGGGTTACTATTAAATGACTTAACTATAATCTAATAGCGTATTGTGGATACAAACAGAGATATATGTTACACACTCCAAGTTATCTTTTTTATTATTATTATTTATTGGCATCGGTCACAAACCCATTTTGCTAGCCAAAATATTAATATTAACTCTACAAAAAAACAAAAAAAAAATATAAAAAAAAATACAGTCAGTCGTGGGACTGTCCGTAGAAGCTTTCAGTGCCTGTCATCTGATTGGCCATCCCAGTGGCTCCATTTGTTAGTGGTAAAAAGCATTTACTTTGCGACATACAACCGGCCCTAAGAGCTATGTGAACGGTTGCGCCATCAATAGCTACTGCAGCTTTATCTCTGGCCTCACCCTTCACCCGCCCTCTCTCACTTCCCCTACCAGCAGCCAGAATCGTAGCGGAATGGGAATCTTACGGGGTCGCTTTTTCCCATTTAGACCCTGCCCAGCCCAGTGATATAAAGAATCAAAGAACTAGCTTCCCTAGTTCCCCCGCTTCGGATATGCAGACAAGTAATATATGCGCATTTATAGGGAACCCGATTTTTCCTCAAACCCTGTTATCTATGATTATTTTGGGGCGTGTCGTGTTTTATTTGTGGTAAAAAATAAACTATATATACTACTAGTTCAAATTATTTGGAACCTTGGTAGGGGATTAACATAATTGTTTACCCTACCGTGTCTAGTTTCAATTTAGACCGCCAGTTAGCGTATCAAAATTCTCAGTTTCCCAATAGGTTATTTCCCATACAGACAAAAATCCGTCTCTATTAATAATGCATAATTCAATCCATCTGATATGATATTCATTCGTATATTAAAATTTGTTTATTTATAAGCATAATATTGGTGATATTCTAAATAAATAAAAATTAACTGATATTTGATTCCAGTCTGGGCTTGAATAATCGGTTATGAATATGTATGAAAAACTTTACCTAATTAAAATTCAATAATTAATAATTGTTTCAATAATGATGACAATAATAATAAATATACTCTTATTAAACGAGCAAAAATTGTTTATATATATATTTGTATGTTAGTTCTATTTTGAAAACGGCTCTACCGATTTTGATGAAACCAACTCTATTAACAACTTTTGAGGATGAGAAAACGATCTGACTAGGTCTGGATCTCGACAAATTTCATCTTAATTGATCTTTTCTTAATTAAAGTAATTATTTATAGATGAAAATCTCAATAAAAATGTTTTTTTTACATTTTTTTCAATTATCTTTTATTTATTAATTGTTTTTTTTTAATTTTAAAACCCACTAATAGGTTATAGCAAATTTTAATATATATATTAAAATTAAACAATTTAATTGATGGAAAAAGAGAAAGGAGGAGAAGGGAGGGAGACAAGATCCAATCGATTTGATTGGGGAATAATGGAATTAAAATAATTATCGGAAAAGAGGTTTTTTATCTAATTAGATTTTTCCTCTTATTAAAAACAAGGACTAAAGATAAATAAGGACACTCGATGGTGGAGAAGTTATCTGCGGAATCGAAGCCAAAATACAATGTATACATTAATTAATGTAAAATAATTGGTTTAATAAAATTAAAAAAAAAAAAAAAAAAAAATTAATTGACTATAAATTCGAGTATTAAAACCCACAAAGAGTTAATAAGAAATATGATTATATTTGCCAATTTAATTGATTATTATAAAACTCAGGGATGGAGACCAATCGACTTGATTGGGGAATAATGGAATTGAAATAATTATCGGAAAAGAGGTTTTTTTTTATTTAATTAGTTTTTTCCTCTTATTAAAAACAAGGACTAAAAATATGATCAAGGACAGTCGATGGTGGAGAAGTAATCTCCGGAGTCGAAGCTCAAATACAATGAATACATTAATTCATGTAAAATAATTGGTTTAATTATTATAAAACTCGATACATTGTTATATAATTAAAAAAATAATTATATGGAATTTATTTATATACCTATATATAAACATAATCTGTGGGCCACTAGAAAATTAGAAATGCAAAAAACTGGGGGGTGGGGATGGGGTTCGGGGTCCAGGAGGCATAGCGGGGGTGGTTGTCCAGGGGGCGTGGCGGGGGTGTGGTGTGCGGGTGCGGTATGGTGGTGAGGTCCAGGGGGTGTGGTGCCGGGGTGGCTTTTATCGGAATTTTAAATTAAAAATAATATTAATATATAACTTTTAACTGAAGCAAAGAGTTGCCGAGCATCGCTCGGTGGCTCCAGGTACTCAATCAATAAACTAATAAGATACAGAGCAATAACCTGGAGTTTTTTCTGGTTATACAAATCCATTGGAACTTTTTGGCCAATCAGGCAGATTACCTCGTCGGCGTCGTCGCGATTAAGTGGATTATAATAGAAAATGATTATATTTGAATTATATATAAAAGAAAAATGAGCCTAAATGTATTATTTTTTGTTAGATCATTTCATAATAATAGCATTAAAGGTATACTTAAAGTAATATCTAGGTGTAGGTACTATATTTTATTGTCAAGTGACATATTTATTGATAATTCAATAATAGGATAGCGTTTACTTAATAATGAATTCAAAGAATTTAATTGATTATGTTTTCATAGAAATAGATTTACATTTACTAATATATTATAAATATATAGATAATTAGAATTATACTTGAAATATTATATCCAACAAAGATCTAATATAGTAAAAATAATTTAAATTTTCTAATTTTAATAAATTTATTTGTCATTAATTGAAATTTCCTAATTAATTAGATCTAAATAAAAACATATTTAACAATTATTCTTAACAATCCAATATTTGAATAATTTTTTATTATTCAATTTAATTGTCAAATAATAATGATTAAATAATTAATTATTTAATAAATCATTATCAATTGGAAAAGGCACAACAACGAAAATAAGTGTATATAATTTTCTTAAAACTTCTATAGCGAGGAGTAGCATATATAATATATAGAGTGGGAGAGAAGCCCGGCAAGGGAGAGGTAGGCGGTTAGGGTTAAATAAAAAATGCACATATAAAATTGGTACACGACACAAGGCGAGTGGACGCAGGTGAACTTGTAGGGAAAGAAATGATATTATTCGATACACTTCGGGCTACTGTACCAGTAAGAGACCCCCTTTGTGTAGGTATCACCTCAATTTTCAAGTGTATTGCACTTGAATTGCTATTGAATTGGCATGACTTATATTTAATCAAAATGGACATATTTATCACTTCTGAAATTGATCTGTTGCATTGCAAAATTTATCCCTCGCCTTGGTGGTAATTTATTTATGATAAATCTTTACATATGGTTGCATGTGTGTGATGTATTTTATTATGTATTTGTTTGTTTTTCTGTTAAAATACAACTTTTGTATTGAAAGTGATTGAATATGTGGCGCGCTCTACCGACAATTTTGTGAAGTGCCACACTTCCTTATACTCAGATTTAAGAGATTATTTTCTACTTAATTGCGATAAAATTTTTAAGTTTTAAAAAATTAATTTCTCGTTAGTCCAAAGAATATAGACATTTCACTTTGGAAAAATTAAGGAAAAAATCTGGATTTTTGCATGAACCTTCCTTTTGTGGTTCTAAACAAAATATTATACCAAAAGTCCCCATCGATACGAGTGGTCAATAGTCACGATAAACTGTTTTTTATGAAAATCTCGTCAATGGTCAATTTTATCGAAAAAATAGTGGTTATCAAATATGTAGCTTAACAAATTACCTACAAAAAATTTATTATTACATTTTTCGTAAGATTAACGGTTTTTGAGAAAATTCGATTTAAAAAGTTGTAACGTTTATTTCCTTATAATATGAAACGTGCACTCTTTTCCAGACCACCTTTGTGGAAGCGTTTTTTAAGTGCTGTCCTCAATAGGCATAATCTATTTGTCATTGAAAAATGTTGATATCGTATGATTTGTTATAAACTATTAGTGAGTTTTAAAATTAAAAAAAATCAGGTCGACGTCGTCGCGCAAGACGATTATATTAGGGATGAATATATAGATAGATGTTTAACCCCTTTTGCATCGAATATTGTAAGTTCAATTGATGTTTATTTCCCTCAATAGTAACCATTTTAGTTTCCTTAACATGCCCTTATTCCTGAATGTTCCACCCTTAGTTAGTTCAACCCCTGAATTAATTAACATACCGTTTCTTCCTTCTATATGTCCCTTGTTGTATTATATATTGTGGGATATGTTAACATATACACCCCTATTTTACTAATATAGAATAAGACAGACAAATAATGTGTTGGATAGACAGATAAATAAATAAATGACTAGTAACTTAACGTTTTTTATAGAATAGAATTTAAAAAGACATTAATTGTAATTGATTGAAGTATATGGTTGTATTATTATTCGGAAATGGATTTCAAGTCAAGTGCTTTTGAATAAAATTAAATGATTTTTCATGCCATGTGTAGAAAAGTTGTTGAATTTATAAAAACAAATTAAAGGGGGGGGGTGTTTTTCACTTGTTGGAAATAAATATACTCTCATAAATACACACACATATTGAAGGTATATATATAATGGTTTATAACTTGAAAATTATTGATCGTACACAGTTGAGTCTAATAAACGTTTTTGTAGCAAATTTTATTTGTCATAAACTAATATTTGAGTTTAAAATAATAATTTAAATTTCCTAATTAATTATATCTCAAAAAAAAACAACATTTTTAATAATTATTCTTAACAATTATTTAAATTAATTATCAAATAATAATGATTAAATAATATTTAATTTAATTATTAAATAAATAATTATTAAATCGAAAAGGCACAACAATGAAAATATAAGTTGAAGGAGACAATAAAAGAGTGTGTCTTCTTCTGGAATTATAAATTGTTTATTTATAACGAGACTATAATTTCGGCAGCCCACTATCAATGTATTCACAGTTTATGAATGAAAGATGTTAACCTTTCATTCATAAATTAATTCCTGTGAATCCATTGTAATATACTGATGAAGAGGGCAAAGCCCTCGAAACTATAGTCTCGTTATAAATAAATAAAAATTTTAATTCCAGCAGAAGACACACTCTTTTATTGTCTCCTTCAATATATAAAAATTCTGCTACTCTCGGCAAAAAAACTTTCAATTTAAGAAAATATAAGTGTTTATTATGATCTGAAAACTTCATTATACACAATCTTTAAATACGGAAAAATCAAGTTGAAACCGAAATATTTTTTTCCCCCATGTTATTTAAATGGAAAATCGAATTTTTCCACTTATTGTAGGTTGATGATACTAGGCCAGAAACCTTCAAGCTAGTTTCAACAACAATACCTAGTATGTACAAAGTTCCAACTCAATCGAAGCTAAGCTTTAATATTCTATAACGTGAGAATTATTGGTCGTACACAGTTGAGTCTAATAAACTTTTTTTATAGCAAATTTTATGCCCTAAAAAATAATGTAAATTTCCTTATTTTAATAAATTTTATTTGTCATGAACTATTATTTAGTTTTAAAATAATAATTTAAATTTCCTAATTAATTAGATCTAAAAAAAACATGTTTAATAATTATTCTTAACAATTATTCAACTTAATTATCAAATAATAATGATGATTAAATATTTAATTATTAAATAAATAAAATTGAAAAGGCACAACAATGAAAAAATGTTTAAATACCAAAAAATCAAGTTGAAACTGGAATATTTTTTTCCCCATGATATTTATTTAAATCGGAAATCGAATTTTTTCACTTATTGTACGTTGATGATACTATGCCAGAAACTTTCACGCAAGTTTCAACAACAATACTGTACAAAGTTTCAATTCAATCGGATGAACAATGCAAACACACACACACACACACACACATTAATTTTTATATATAACTAGCTTCAAGGCCCGCCTTCGGCGGCCCTTTTGCTAACCAGAGGGCTGTTTTATTGATGTTTTATACACGTGTAAAGAACACTTTCATATATCAACTCTTGTGAATTAATTGTAATAGATTGATGAACAGGACAAAGTATATTAAATATTTTTCATCTATATATATAATTAAAAGTTTGGCAGAAACTTTTTTATTTTTTTCTACCCTATTAAAGACGGTTTTCAGAATTTTTTTCAGATTTTTTCATCAAACCCAAAAGAATTTAGGAATTTTTGAAAAAATAGCTTTTTTTAAATAACCATAACTTTTTCAAAAATTTAGTTATTATGACGATTTTTTTGTAAATTTTTGGTTTTAAATGTACTTTAAAAAAATAGATATGTTTTTTAAATCTTTGTTGCAGTATTAAATTCTTCTTCAACGATAATGTGGTTAGAACTATTGAGAATGAATGACACTCAAAAATCTTACAAACAGGGCTGCCAACACTTGTTTTTTGCTGGTTTAGTTATTTTATTGTTTGGCAAGCTATGTTGGCTAACATGAATTTTTTTAGTTTTTCCTTAATTTTCCAATTTTCCGGGCAACTTTTGCAATTTTTTTTTACGCATTAACCTGAATTGGACTATTATGAACATTTAAAAAAAAATAGCCAAATCGGTCCAGGCGTTTGAGAGGTCTGCGCTTACGAAGAAACTGAAATTCATTTTTATTATATAGATAAGATATATACCTATACATTTACTAGAGAATATGTGATTTTTTTTTAAGAATTGTTGAAATTTTTACGAATTGTAAATTGTATAATTTGAAAGCTTGAATAGGGTGAATTATTATTTAAAAGAAAGTTGAATGAAATTCAATTGCTTCTTTCAAGTAATTTTTATTTTTACAAGTGGTTTATCCAAATATTTCGAGAGCACTACGGCATCTCTTCCTCAGTGGAAACTGCAAGACCAGAATAACAGTGAGTTAGCGGGTTCATAGGGCATTAATTGTCTTATAATTACAGATGTTAAATTGTAAGATACAAGCCATCTCTCGGATTCCCCGACAACTTCCTAATAATGGGAGAAGTGGCCGTATACCACTAGCTAGATTATATTCTGATTGCCGTATACAATCACTAATCAATCAATAAAATGAATTGATAACAAAATGCGAGTTTTCTGTCCTTGAATGTATGTCCTCTTTGATTTTTAGGCCGTATGAGATAGGCAATGTGCCATTACAGGGCTACCAATTATATATTTATTAATACCTCTGGTATTAGACGGTGAAATTCATTTTTTAAGATCTCAAATGATTTGTCATATTTCTAAGTACATATGACAAGTTTTTTGTAGATATCTTATGGATTTTGGAGATTTGCAATCAACAACACGTTTTTGAAGTTATACTTCTTTTGCCGCGTTTGGATGAGAGTGAATTTGTGACCTGTGCGCCCAGATGTCCCAAAAATTAACATGATGAAGTTGGCTACAGAATAGAATAAATAATATATTCCTTTAAACGACTGCAAGGAATCTAACAAAACGTGTTGTTATTTTCAAATTCAATAAGCCAGTTGATATGGATGTGAAATATATTATTTATATTAATAATAAATTCTTAATAATTATATATATAGAAAATGATTAAGATGATGGATGATTTTATTATGTTTGGCTCGAAGGGTTTTTTTGGAAGGAGATTCGCCGAGCTTGGATGGGAGATAATCTTCAGAAATTAGAATCTCTCTTGGCGGCGTTAAAGCCAGAAAAATTGTATTTTAAAATAGGAATTTGCACTAGGCAGTTGAAACATGCTTTAAATAAAATAATGGCACAAGGCTCGCATTTATTGCTTCTTTATTGCAGAACGTGTATACTTCTTCGCTTCATAACATAGACACAAACCGTCTCTTTAGCAAATCGTTCCTAGGCAATCAATCACCTCGGGGGAGCTGTCTCATTCAATGAGTTTCAACAACTGACAACTCAGAAATGACAATTGAATGACAACTGAGCTCGCGTCAAGGAGCGAGCTGTTTTTATAACCTGGCTCTAATTAGCAATTAAGTTGGTTGGTTAATTATTCCCGCCTTTAGGATGACGTGTGTATAACTTTTCGCGCCTTTGCTTCTCGTTATAAAAGGGGCGTGTCCCTGCTTCTCATCCGTCAGTTTATCGAAGGATTCTGACCAGCAAACAGCAAGCAAACGCCTTTCTCAAGGCGAAAACAAATCTTTATTTTCAAAAGCATTTTACATTGAAATGAGCGGAGAATAAAATCCCACATATATTTTTATAATAACAACTTAATAATATATATTATATAATTATAATTATAATTTTAATAATATATATATTATTATATAAATTTGTCAGTTACAAAAACTGTTTAAAAACTTTGAGAGTGTTTTCAAATATTAGAGGTTAATTCTGTAAGTATTATATCTAGAATTATTACTGGAGGGTTAATTATTTTTTAATAAATATTTTAGTATTTTTGTTATACTTCTTTTGGCGCGTTTGGATGAGAGTGAATTTGTGATTTGGTGATGATTATTTTTACTGAAATAAAATCTTTTTGATTAATTTTAATATTTTTCTTCGATCTTTATTGCAGTTTTGTTTTTTGAAATTTTTTTTCAGACGCCAAAGAAGTATAACTTCTAACGCGTGTACATAAGTACACACACACTTTTTTTTGTCTGTTCTATACTGCCACTGTAAAATTGCGAAACTTGGAAATTTCATATTCATGTTAATAAAAGGAAAAACGATCTGAAATTTTGATTACGGATTCTCGGATAGTAGATTTATTTAACCCTAGAGTTTTATTTTAAATCTGATGGATTTCTTAAACGCCAATTTTAAAACGAATTGCAATAATTTAAAGTAAAATATTTAAAAAGACATTTCAAACTCTTTCGGAATATAATAAAAATTCGATAATAGCTTAATATTAACAATTTTAGAGTTGTGTTTTACCGAAATTAAACCCAAAAAGTCATAAAAAGAAATCATTAAATGAAAACCATTTACTACAACATCATATTTATTTTAATCGCTAAATCATTTTTACTTTTAATATATAATTAATAGCCTCAAAATCGACAAAATGATGTTTGATTCCAAATTCATACTCTATCCAAAATGGTGGCATCCTATTGGCCCTTAAATTTGACTTTTTTTTACCTAATAAATAATAGTTTAGATAGGAAATATTCAACGATATAGGTTCACATATTTATTTAATCTGACACAAATAGCCAATTCTCTCGTATGAAATTTTAGTGCCCATATTTCTGAATATATTTCCCCGGCTAAATCTCTTTATATGTTTGTCTATATATAGGTATATACCTATGTATGTATATATATAGAAAATAATAATATAAGCTTAGACACTTACTAAGAGAGAATTTCCATAAAATTAAATTAATACCATTTAATCTTATTAAGTATATTTGCAAGTGGTGAATTTTTCCCCTTGGGCAATATTTTAAGTTCTCGGAGAGTTTGGATCGATACCCATGGCCTCCCTCCTCTCCTATACACCCACACATAGATCCGAATCGCGTTACACAAAGGTGACCTACCTACCCCCTTGCCTTGGCTAACTCTACTCTATCAGAATCCTATTATAAAGGCCGAGTCAAGCACAAATCTATTGAATCCGGAATACCAATATCTATTTGATACGACCAAATTAAAGAGTGTATACTATACTCTGCTTCATTCAAATAAACACACACACAGAGTGAGTTTTTTATATTGAGACTGAGAACTCAAAAATATGAAAGAAAAAGTTTCAAATAAAAGTTGTTTTATATCAAGGGGAAAGTAAACTATTATCTGTCGACCTAGAACAAGCTTTCAAGTGTATTTCAACATCAAGTTATGTTTTTTTTAATGGAGATCTTTACAAATCCTGAATCTACAAAAAAAACTGTACAACTTTCATTAGAACAATTTTTTTATACGACATCAAATAAACAAAATATTAAATTAATTAAATCTCAAAAAAATCCTAATAATTATTTTTAACAATCATTCAAATTAATTATTAAATAATAATGATCAAATAATTAATTATTAAATAATTAATTTAATAATAGGTATATCTATATATTGTTTTAAAGAATAATTCACCAAAAAAATCATAATAATTATTCTTAACAATTATTACTTAATTATCAAACAATAATGATCAAAATATTTAATTGTTAAATAAATAATTTTATAATAGGTATATATCTATATATTGTTTTAAAGAATAATTCACTCTATTCGAGTTTTCAAATTGTACAATTTACAATTGCAATTCGTAAATATTTCAACAATTCTTATAATAATAATATAGGCTTATATTAGAAATATAGCTGCTAAAGCTTTAATTAAAAGAGTTGAAATTTTAATAAAATCACACATAATTAAATACAATGAGTTGCAATGAATCAAATAGAGGCCTGGCCATAGTCAATGGTCAAAAAATAGGTTGGCAATGCAAAATTCCCTGCAATTTAGTTATTTTTATAGACAAATTGATTTTTTAAACTGAAAGTTTTCAAAATTATTTTTGTTAAGCAATTTGAACCGCGAAAGTTAAATATTATGATAAATATATATGAATCTATATATTTATACTGTATACAAACAATTTCCTATGTTAATTCTATACTCTATTAGGAAAATTATTTTATTATTTTTTAATTTTATTTGAAAAGGAAAAATAAATAGAGCATCCGACGGGTTTCGAACCCGTGCCTCTCTCCTTTACCCGCGAAGAGCGGCTTAACCAACTAGCCCGCAGATTCTCCCGCCGAATAAGCTCTTAAGTTGGAATGTCATTTTTAGTTATTTTTATGTTTAAATTGTCTAATGACTAGTACCTATTTGACACACAAGACCGGGAAATATCTAGCGAAGAAAAACAAAATATTTTGATATTGAAAACCCATAAATATATAGGTACTTATGGTATAAGCACATTAGTTCAATACTTTTTTTTCAAAGTTCATTTGTAAGGACAATGTATTCTAAATTAATATTAATATAAATTTGAGATTTCGAGGTTAACAAAATTTGTTATTTATGCGCCTGGTGGCTGTCATCCGAACCAATCTTAAGCGTTAGTTAAGGAATTTATTGGCACCCAAGGCAGATAAGATTTTAGAAATTATTATTTGGCTCAATGCTTGAACTGACATTAAAATTCACATTAAAACACTAAACCAAAGCCATATTGAAATACTGGGATCCACACTAAAGCAACACAAAACGTTATTTCTTAATTTTTAAACATTTTTTAGAATTCTATTAACTTGAAAATGTAAGATAAATTGTGAATGTTAAGTATCATACTTTCTTTTTGGAATGAACATATTTACTTTGCGGCTAAATCGGTTTCAAGAAAACTTGACTTTTTATTCAATTCCAGACGCTATATTGGCTCAGATCATCTTCTCGGATTATTATATTTCCATTATTTTTTTACTTTATCCAATGCGAAGCATGGGAGAAAGTATTGGAATCGCTCTCGCGGCAAGCGCGACTTCAAAGGGTCCTCAGGTAAAGACTACGGAACCCATGGACTCAATTAAGGTCACAAATTGAAGTATTCAATGAGATTGAATTTTAGCACGTGACGGTTTTGCCAAAAATTACCTGGGATCTCGCCGAGAGGCCAAAAAGTGCCATTTTTTTGGAAGTGCGTGGGGATGGATGGATGTATGTGTGTTATCGTTTTTTTCGTCCACGAATTTTTCCACACCGTTGCACCGAATGAATTGAAATTGAAAAACCTACCAGTATTTTAACAAAATGAAGCGCTGATTAGTTTTTGGTACATATCGGTCCACAAACATTAGTACTTTATTTCAGTACTTTTTTAGTTTTTTCTAAATATCTTGAAAATGACTTAACCAATTTTGATGAAATTTAATATCCTAATTAAGTACCTTGGGACCCACAAAAAAGGTTAAATAAAGTTTATAGTAAAATTATATTTTAAAGTACTATACTCAAGAACATATTAATATTTCAAATGAATTTGGATAAAGTTTAGCAACGATCCGTTGCAGTTTATCTTATATTCCATAGACGTTTTGCCTCAAAGAAGTGAAGTCGTGATATTTTTTTGGAATTATAAGAGAAGGAGAAAATATTGTAGTGAGGATCCACTCTTTTCTAAGCTGTAGTTTTTTAATGGATACCACTGATGTCGCTGCTGCCCAATGGCGAGGCACATTTAATTTAATGTCAACGATGGGAATTCCTAACCCTATCAAGATTCGATTTAGCACCTACTCGCTAGTATTCATGGTCTCTAGTCAACTTTCCCATTATACTTTGTGTTTGTCTTGAATATATCTTTGGAAAAAATCCTCTAAGTATTTTCTCTTCACCTTACAGACAAAACTGAAATGAGCCTTAAAATTAATACAAAATTGAGGCAAGTTAATAATAACTCACATACCCACGACACCATTCTTTATAAACACAAAGAAACTTGGATTAACCATCAAGGTCGGACCTGGAACTAGATGAATAAGGGAAAACGTTAACCAACAACAAACACATCCAATTCATTCGTTTACAAACTGAAAATACTTTACAGAAACAAACAATATACAATTTACAGTATAGTACAATAATATTCCAACTAATCAAAGTAGCTCAATAATATGTTGTGTAACTGTTGTGTTTTGTAATTGTTTTTTAAGTGTTCATAATATACTAAAATAATCTGACGTGTTCTGATGTGGCCATCCACTTGACTTTACCATACAACCTGGCCCCTAAAATTATTTATAATCATGTAGGGGGGGGGGGGTTTAGCTTTAGCATTTTTAGACTTATGGGAGTCCACTGATTATGTATACAAAATTTGGTTGAGTTTGGTAAATGGCCAAGATTTTCATTTTTTGACCCAACACCACCCCTCCCCCATTTTGGGCGGTTAGTTTTTGCATTTTTAGACTTCTGAGGGTCCACTGATTATGTATACAAAATTTGGTTGAGTTTGCTCAAACGGCCTAGATTTTTAATTTTTAACCCCCCTCCCCCCCTCCACCCCCTTAATTTTGGGTCGATATGCACCAAAATCTAATCAGCTCTTAATCCCAAAACTACGTGTGAAATTTGGTTTCGATATTCCTACTAGTTTTTGAGCTAGCTCGTCCACAAAAATTTGGGAACGCACAGACTAACTGACATTTTGACAAAACAATTATTATCCCAAAAAATATATTTTTATCCAATAATTTCACTTAAAAGGGCTTTTTGTAGATAGAAATGCCATGGTTTTGCTCAATTTTTTCAATCAAAATAGTTTAAGCCGTTTTTTAGATATTTCGAAAAAAAGAAAGAAAAACCCCACTTTTTTCATGCACGATTACAATACTTGACCATAACCTGTATGGTAAAGTAAAAGGCGACTGTGGGTCAGTGGTTACAGTGTCGGGCCGCTGGCCTTGGTTCGAGACTGAGTCTCGGCAGATCATATATTTGCAGTCGCCTCCTCTTGGAAAGCAATGGCAACCTACCAAGAGTATAATTGCCTAGTAAACTAGCCGTTCGGGACCGGCGTTAAAAAGTAGGTCCCGTATATCTGTGTAAAAACAGCAAAACACACTCGGCACAGGTAAATGTGGAGAGGAGCCGAAACGTCAGTGAGACCTGATATGGCACTTGAAAGAAGAATATTCTAAAGAACTTTTATAAAACACCATTACAGAACATAACAGTAGCATAACCTAAAATTACACAGCTATTTTGCTAGCTGAGATATAGATAATGGTACATACATGAACTTACGCTCTAGATGTGATACATACATGTACATATTATTTTTCTCTGGCTGACGGTTAATCGAAGATTCGCGGTACTTACTATTCGTGGATTTTTAAATATCTTCCACTCTACCCAGAGTTAATTGTTTTTAATGAAAATAATAAGATTTCTTCAAATTAAATATTTCATTTACAATATATATTTTGATCCTTTATAATTAAAACGTTGTTTGTGTGAGGGGAATGGGTCAATTCTGGTAAAGGTCCATGCTGTTTAACCTTTTCCTGTTCGACTATACGACATTTTCATTTATAATTATAGGTTAATGTACGCGCAGAGATCCAAGACTTAAGGGCTTCCTCAGCGCCTAAAAAAAAGTCAACTAACTAGTCACAAGCTACAGAGCAAAATATGTCATTAAAAAATAAATTAATAAACATTAGAGTGGGCCGTAAAAAAACGAATATTTGTTTTATTTTTGGTCAAACATTAAAATATTATGTTAATTTAACATTATTTTAAAACGAGCTTTTCATGCGTGCCTTCGGCACGCCCTCGAAGCTCGGCCCTCCGGACTGGTGCCCTGGCGGGCAGCGTCTCGGTCCAAAAATTGTATTCCTCTTAAAAAAGCACACTCCAAATGTATACCCGTAAACTACCGAAAATATATCGTCTCTTAAAAGTTTCGCCTCTTTAACTTTTGAGTGGCGAGGGGGGGGGGGGTAATTATCAATATATTTAATGTTTCATAATTTAAAATGAATTGGAGTCTTTCATTTCAAAATTCGAGTCCAAATTATAATTATATTTCAAATTTGCCTCGTTAATTAATATATATTTAATGTTTCTTAATTTAAAATCAATTGGTGTTTTAAAAAATAAACAAATAATATATAAAATATAAATCAAATAAGATGTGAATAATTTCTTCTGTGCGCAAAGAAAAGCGAATTGAATATTAAATTTTTGAGTGGCGGGGCGGGGGGGGGGGGGGGGATAATTATCGATATATTTAATGTTTCTTAATTTGAAATGAATTGGAGTCTTTCATTTCAAAATTCGAGTGCAAATTAAAATTATATCTCAAATTTGCCTCGTTAATTAATATATATTTAATGTTTCTTAATTTAAAATCTATTGGTGTTTTTTCATTTTCATTCGAGTTCACATGAATACAATATTATCTAGACACAAAGTCTAAATCAAAAATTGATAGTTTTAGTAACAGAAATCATGGTATAAATATTAATGTTAGATTGGTCTAGTGGTTAAAGCTAATGACCTTAGTCGAAGAGTTCGTAGGTTCGATTCTAGGCAAGAGGGAAATTTTTTTAGAGAAATTTCTCTTAGCGTTGTTACAAATTAATCTAGATAAATATATATAGTATATTCACCGAAAATCAGCTCGGTTAATACCTTTTAAGAGGTCGCTCAAGATTTTTAAAAATTTTAATTTTGTTCAGGGATAAATAGTGTAGGTTCTAGGTGAATCATATTTAATAAAATTAAAATTTATTAGTATTTCCTGAAATTAGTGCTTTCAAACATACAAACAAACTCTTCAGCTTTATATAGATAAGGTGTTTCAGAATGGATGGGTGTTTTTGAAATGAGAATAACTCAGCTGTTTTTTAACTTACAAACATTTTTATTGCGAAAAATAAAAGCTTAGATATTATCATTTAACAGTGAAAAAGTGAAATACATAAAAAAAAATTAATTTTCAGAAGATTATTTTTTTTTTCATTAATTTCACTTTTACACTGTTAAGGAGGTTCTTCAAATTTTATTAAATTTTCTATTACTGAACAGGCAATTATGAAAAAATCAACATAAGCTTATGAATATGAAAAAAGTCACCTCTATAATTTTTGAGTACTTTTATCAACTTTTACTCACGAAATATTAATAAATCAAGTTTTCGCGATTGAGAAATCGGATTTTTCTAGCCTTTTTACTTAAAATGTACAATAATTATCGACGCCATATCGAAGATATTGTTACAAGTATTAAAAAAATATGTAGGGATTATTTTAAGAGCTTGTAAAAATGGTTTGATCACCTGAAAGTTTTATAATCACAATTTTTCTCCTCAAATTTGCGTTTTTATGTTTGGGGCCTTACAATCCGCGCTATTTGAAATTATACCGATTTATTTAATTATATATGAGCCATATATTTTGAAAGTCCATTGTTTGATATATTGAAATAGTTGTATTTATATTTTTATAAATACATATATTTATTTAAACTACTGTGGGCAATAAATAGTAAGACTTATTAATTTAAATTTTGCCCGGAAACCCATTCGTCGAGATATATTTTTTCTAGGTTGGTATGACTGTCAGTGACTTGATGTTTAGTATACGCTTGTCTTTCTGAAGTACAAAAAGTGCATTCGGCGATTTTTACAATGAGTGAAATTATTCAACAAAGAAGTTCCATTAAATTGTGTGTGCTGAATCAAATTTCTGGTGCCGAAACGTTCAGAATGTTACAAAAGGCCTTTGGTAATAATTGTATGTCGTGAGCAAGTGTTTTTGATTGGTACAAACTGTTCAAAGAGGATCGAGAAAAGCAAGTCAAAAATCATGGATCTGTTGACAGTTTTCTTCGATTATCGAGGTGTGGTGCACTCGGAATTCCTTCCGACTGGCCAAACTGTCAACAAGGAATACTATTTGAGTGTTATGCTTCGTTTGCGCGAAGCTATTCGTAAAAAGAGGCCGGAATTACGGGCCGACAACTCTTGGTTTTTGCACCACGATAATGCACCTTCACATACTGCATTGATTATTCGTGAGTTTTTCGCCAAAAATTTAATTAATATCGTTCCACAACCACCGTATCCGCCTGATTTAGCTCCTTGTGACTTCTGGCAGTTCAGCAAACTCAAACAACCGCTCCGGGGAAACCGTTTTGAGTCAATTGAAGATATTAAACGCGAATCGCTACGGAAATTGGCTTTAACAACTGTTTCGAGGATTGGAAAAAATGTTGGCGCAAGTGTATTGAGGCCGGGGGGGATTACTTTGAGGGGGGCGAAATAGATTTGGAAGAATAAATAAAGAATTTTAAAATTAAAAACAAAGTCTTACTATTTATTGCCCACAGTAGTATTTTGATGTATTTACTTTGACGAATTCATGACGATAACACTTTATTCAATAGAAAGTCTGCAGCGACATTCGTTTGACTTCCTACGTACCTGAAGTACCTCCTTAAATGATAATATCTAGGCTTTCATTTTTCGCAATAAAAATTTTTGTAAGTTAGAAAAAACAGCTGGATTATTTTCATTTCAAAAACACCCATCCATTCTGAAACACCCTAGCAAAGATAATGTTGGGCTGAGTTTTTATTTTTTTAATACGTTAAATTCTCCACATGGTAGTATTTAAACGTGAAAAATGTCCGGCAATTATTTGTAAAAGACATCATTTTGTCCGTAGACAAGTCATTGGAAAGCATTCGACTCATGAAATAAGTTTGTGTACGTACGTATAGTATATATACGTTAGAGGAGGAAAAATGGGGTCAGGTTGCTGGAGGGTTATTAGCTCTATCTTTCTTATGTGCTTTTCCATGGAAGATAGAGTGATGCCATGCCATGAAAAGGGCTTTTAGAGAGAAAAAAAGAACGGGCGGTCACTACTAGCTCAGCCAGCCTCCATCCACGCTTTTCTTATGGCTCAATAAATGTTTTTTATAAACTTTTAAGTAACCATTTTACAATAAACAATATATATATTCCTAATAAACACTTGGATTAGCGATCCACACTCGTAAATAAAATACATATAGAATATAGAGAACATTGTTTTATTGTTAATGCCTAATAAACCGATGACTATATGCCTTTTTACCTCTCTTTTATAACACTGGAAAAAAACGACTTCAAAAAAATAATAAGAGCTGTAAAATTAAAAAAATCCACTACACAGTGTTAGGGCCTCGGTTGAGTGCGTGGTGGTGCGTGCCCGCGCTCCCCTCCTAGTTGGAGGGTTCCTAACAATGATTTGTGCAGGGTGATGTTCATCCCTGATAAAAAGCCGGGCTGGGCGCCACCCGCCTAATTAGCGGGTGAGGGGCTACTAATTGGTGGATGGCCCCTCTCCATTCATCAGTCGAGATCGAATTGCTTCACTTATAACATGACTGAAATATTATCAGTCATGCAAAAGTGTCGCAACGATCTGACTGAGTTATCTAGCGGCCGTGTCTAAAAGCTCGTATCCAAAGCAACAGCGAGCCGCTACATCACACCCTTACTTTCCTTTTTTGATGATTGCTTTACCTACTTAGTTAGCCGGGCAGGGCTCTATCCACATATCTGGTGGGTCAAGAGCTGCTTGCTTAGCAATCACGTCGGGGTCACCAGATTGTTAGGGCCTCGGTTGAGTGCGTTATCGTGCGTGTCCGCGCCTCCACCTAGTTGGTGGGGTCCTAACAATGATTTGTGCAGGGCGATGTTTGTGCCCTGGTGGAAAGCCGGACTGGGCGCCACCCGCTTAATTAGCGGGTGAGGGGCTACTAGTTGGTGGATGGCCCCTCCCATGACTGAAATATTATCAGTCATGCAAAAGTGTCGCAACGATTTGACTGAGTCATCTGGCGGCCGTGTCTAAAGGCTCGTAGAGCTGTAAAATTAAAAAAATCCACTACACAGTGTAAAATAATTATCTAATTTAGTTACAACAAAACGACGAATTTTTTAAAGGGAATTACTTTTTGAAGTCGGTGACAAACAAACTACAATATACATATACAAGCGAGATTACGAGATATTGTCTTTATTATCCCCCTTAAGAACCACCCACCCCTCTGAATTTTGATCTCATTTATTATATCTATTTATAAATGAGAATCTCCTATTGGTTCACGGAGTCACGTGGCCAAAAATATAACTAAACTACTCGGTTCAGCTGCACAGTCAGTAATCAATCATGTCGAAGAATTTTTAAATAAATCACTCATTATTGCATAAGATAGTAAAAAACAAACTAATAATCTATCTCGTTTGTTTTTTTTTAATAGTTTTCTTTATACAATAAAACTAATAATGACCCTATTGTGTTAGTTTTTATTTTGACCACCAGTTAGCGCTGTTTACCAACGTACATATACCAATTGTTAATGTATCAGCTTTCTTTGATTTTGTTTGAAAATTTTATTATTTTAAATTATTTTTGACCTCCCCCCCCCCTATCAAATTCAGATAGTGAGTCAATTTTATAATCATATAGGGTGCATAAGCAAAATGTTGTACAAATCGATTAAAGAGTCTGGGAGCTATATAGATAGTTCGATTTTTTGAGCCCCTCCCCGCCCACAATTTTGATCTGCTTCTCTTTTTTACATTTTATAGTAAATTTAATTTTTCTTGGTTTTTTTTTTTTTAAGAGCCCAATTACATGTGAAATTTCGTTTTGATATTCACGCATTAGTTTTTGAGCTACACCGTACACAAAATTTCGTAAGGTACTCACAGACATTTGAATGACCTTAGCAGTCTTAAACCCCCAATAATAATTATAATTAAATTGAAAGTTTATTTTTGCCGAGAATAGCAGAATTTTTGTGAATTGAAGGAGACAATAAAAGACTGTATCTTCTGCTGAAATTATAAATTTTTAATTTATTTATAACGAGACTATAGTTTCGAGAGCTTTGTCCTCTTCATCAGTCTTTTACAATTGATTCACAGAAATTAATGTATTAAGTCAATTGTATTAGACTGATGAAGAAGGCAAAGCTTTCAAAACTATAGTCTCGTTATAAATAAATTAAAAATGTATAATTCCTGCAGAAGACACACACACACTCCTGTTGTGCCGTCGATAATTTTTTCCTTAAATATAAATATAATTATTCTTAAGGGTAATATTTTGGCAGCCGGCTTCCCTTTTGATCCTCGATTGAGACTGTTTTACAATGGGTAAGGGATTTTACAACTTCCTGAACATAAAATGTCAAATGGCTCTTAACACATGTAGATTGTAAAAGTCATTTTTGCGTGGGAAATTTCTAGAGATTAAATTTCTAGAAATGGGAGGGCTCAATGATTTTAAGATACGCCCCGCTAATTAAGAATTTGGCCTATGAGAAGTAATTTTAAAATTCGACTCTTCAGGCAGGTTTGAGTCAGTCAGAGAGTAGAGTTCTAAGCTGAAGCCCGTTTGGGGTGGTCAGTTGTCAATTGGAGTTGAGAGACGAGTTTTAAGCTCTCCAGCCATCAGCATGGAGAAATGTAAATTTATAAATAACTAATAAAAAAACCAATATTAAATAATACTCTTTTCTTTAAATACATCTCTCCTACTTCAATTACCATCAAATCAGCATCAGGACTGAAACAGGTCGAATCGCTTGGGCGCGTTACCAGACCTTTCTGCGGGGAGCTTCTTCGAGATAAATCGTCAAATCGTCAACCTTTCTCTGGTCAAGAAGGGTTGCAACCAAAACTCAAAATGTTGTCGTAACACTCTTTTATTGTCTCCTTCAATAATTGTAATAATAATTTTTCCCATGTTCAGTCATTTAGGGCTCTTTTTTTAGACCAAAACACCATTGTTTCGGTCATATTTTTTAACAAAATAGTTTTATAGATAAAGGCGCTGTTGGCTTTGTAATAATTAATTGTTGTTTTGAGGTATGCAAAACCTCAACAACAATTAATTCAAAAATGGTTTTAGCCTTTTTTGAGATATTTTGAAAAAACGATGCAAAAATACACTTTTTTTATGCACTCTCTTGTATGGGTAAGTATTATAACAAGGGAGTACTATATAAAAGAAGAATCATAATAAAATGCCTGCTTAATAAACAAGTGAAAAGTAAAAAAAGAACAATATGTTGTTGTGCAAAGACAATTCCTTTTCCATTTTCATTCTATTGTTCTTGATAAAATATTAAGGGAGTGTTTTCTTATCTCGCAAGGTTAATTGTAGCTTTCTCTGGCAGAGGGAGGGCTTAGCTTGCTTACGTATATGGATGCTGGGGTCAACACAAAGCACAGCCCCCCCCCCCACTAAGAGAAAGGGCGGCGCCCACTAAGAGAAACCACCCTCCCCGCACCCTGTCCTCCCCGAGGTGCGATATATCAATTACCCGCTCCTCCCTTTTGTAAGGGGTAAACCGCTCTTCGGATATAACGTAGCATATTTGTCATTCATGGCACAGGCCCTGCCTACAGCCCCTAACAAAATCTTAGCTTAACGCCTACCCCCCCCCCCCCGAGCCTTAAGCCCCTAGCAGCCAGCACCTTTGCTTTAACTCACCTTGGACCTGGCTTAAACATTTCCAGATATATTCCTCTCTCGTTTGCGCCCTTTGAAAAAATCATTCATCTATTAAGATTCATGTTTTGACCTAAAAACTGTTTGCATTTTTTTTTATATATATATGTCTCTTTGTATAAATTCCAATCAAATCCATCGAAATTGCAGTTATTTAAAATTCATGTATTTTTCTCTCTGTACACATGTTACATTGTCAATATAACCTTTTGAAATTACCATATAGGTAGCCACAATATTTGCGAAACTGAGAATTTCGTTACGCTATCTGGTAGTCTAAATGGAAACTAGCGTTTGGGAAAATGAGAATTTTGTTACCCTATCTGGTGGTCTAAAGTGAAACTAGTGATTTGGAAAATGAGAATTTTGTTACGCGCTCTGGTGCCTTAAATTGAAACTAGCGACTTTAGGCAGAATATTGAGTAACTGAGAATTTCGTTACTCTATCTGGTGGTCTAAATTGCAACTAGCGACTGTAGTCAGAATATTGGAAAGCTGATAATTTCGATAAGCTATCTGGTGGTCTAAATTGAAACTAGTAATTGGGAAAATGAGAATTTTGTTACGCCAACTGGTGGTCTAAATTGCAACTAGCGACTGTAGGCAGAATATTGGGAAACTGAGAATTTCGATAAGCTATCTGGTGGTCTAAATTGAAACTAGTAATTGGGAAAAGGAGAATTTTGTTACGCTATCTGGTGGTTTAAAGTGAAACTAGCGACTGTAGGCAGAATATTAGGAAACTGAGAATTTCGTTACACTATCTGGTGGTCTAAATTGAAACTAGCGACTGTAGGCAGAATATTGGGAAACTGAGAATTTCGATAAGCTACCTGGTGGTCTAAATTGAAATTAGCGAATCAAATATTCATTTCCCAGCTGTGTGATCTCAGTGATTAAATTATTAATATCTCACATAATTTTTTCTCTGTTTGATCATTAGAGCTTTTTGTAGAACAAAATTCCATTGTTTCTCTCAATTTTTTTTTTATCAAAATAGTCTCAGCCGTTTTTGAGATTAATTATTAAATAAAATTTTCAAATGCAATCTCTCAAGTTTTAAAATTAAAATCAACGTAAAGAAAAAATGTAAAGCATTGCGAAAGCTATATAGGATATTTAGAGATGTCAGATCAGAGTCTTCAACTTGGAGATCCCCCCACCCAAATTTAGAGGTGAAAAATTTACAGGGGGTTTTCTCAGGGGAAAAATGTTTAGGGGTAAGAAAGCTTTCCATTCATTTTTCCAAATTCTTATCCAAAAAATATATATTTTTTTTATTCACAATAGATAGATTTTCGGACGTCTGCTACTTTCTGTAACATTTGTATTCGAATTACATTAATTTATTTATCTATATTGTAAACAAAAATAAACTACATTTTTGAAATATCCTACATTTTCCGAAATGTCAGTTTAGGGGTTTTTTTTTTGTTTAATTTCGGCGTTTTTAGGAGGTTTTGACATTTGACATCACTCTTGGGGAAATAATTCAAGTGTTGGCAACACTGAAAATACCCTACCTTTTACAAAATATCAGTTTACTGGTTTCTTCCCTAAATGTTGGCCTTTTTAATGATTTTTAGCATCACTCTTAGAGGGAAAAAATGTGGTGTTGGCGACCCTGTGGAAGATATGCAGGACAGTCGCCAAAGGGCTAAGAAATGTAGAGTTCTATATATAGTATATATGATCTACATCTTTCTGTATATTCAGTTTTAAGACTTATTTGTTAACCGCCTCATCTCTGATAACTTTACCGAATAAAAATATATTTTATTAAATTTTACTAATTTTTTAAACAATTCCATAACTTTACCTTGATTGTTGGAATTCCAGTTCTCGTTGAATCTAGCAAAATTGTTTTCTGGGATTTTTACCTGTAAGGTGTTTTCCTGGAATCCATTGCCTGCCGACTCTTTCTTAACATAAACCGGTCAACATATAGCAACGGGGCTGTAGTTCACAATTAGCAGCAGCTCAAGCTTGCATTCGTGTCAAGGGAAGCGAGGCTGCTAATTGTCTCAGCTACCGTGTTTGCTTGCTAGGGATCTCGTCAGTTATCTCCTTGTTGGTCGCCGGAGTTCATTTAGCTTTTCTTTCTCTTCAGAAAACTTAATGGTGGCAGCGGTGGGATGGATGTCGCTTTCAACAACACACAAGTCAACTTGAATGTTTCCGTCAAGAGTCCTCTAATTGACGATTTGATTTGTCCTGAAACCACGCGCGCACTCTTTCATTTACCTTTGAAAAGGGTTGCTTTTTTTTCTTTTTAATCAGCAAACGAGAGAGACCATTGCAGAATGCAGAATTTTCAACAAATATCGAATTATTGTATATGCGACGGCTCAACCACACACAGGGAAATTTTAAATTATTTATTGCCTTTGTTACCAAACAGCAGCAACTATGGCAATGATATTAATTAATCGAATTGTTGGTTTTGTTTTGCCAACTTCGATTTATAGCCATTCCCAAATGAATCGCATTTAATAGGGCTTTTGGATATGAGGTGGGTCTCTCTATTGTCACGGATCAATTCTATTATCTAAATTATCCGTTCTCTAGTCTAGACTCATCCCAATGCATAATATGCGCGTCTTTGAGAATATTTATGAAAATTATATGAAATTCTTTATCATTTATATACCAGATCGAGGGATATTTAGAACATACCGCACTCTATTATTATCAAATCTAACAAAAGAATCATTTTGTTTGGGAAACAGAATTGTTCCCGTAAACAATGACTATTGTAAGGCTGCTTTAGGCTATATTTTTCATGCAAGTTAATAAATGGTCTTATTTAATGCTTAAAATACCCGGAGGTCCAAACTTCGTTCGGAAATTGGTTTGTTTTTTATTATTCTCTATTTAGTCAATCACTTGTTTTATTTTAATTCAATGCACATGATTCATTTTTATTCAACCACCTGTTAATAATTAGTTTAATTAAAAAAAACTATCAAAATATTAATAAGTTGAAGCTTTTATTTTATAATATAGCCTAAAGCAGATTAATTTGATTAAAGTTTGAATTTT
Source organism: Forficula auricularia (assembly GCA_024734495.1). Classification (NCBI taxonomy): domain Eukaryota; kingdom Metazoa; phylum Arthropoda; class Insecta; order Dermaptera; family Forficulidae; genus Forficula; species Forficula auricularia. Next base: position 14,490,939 of record JALMQS010000150.1, on the reverse strand, counting down.
TATTTAAATCACACATGATTAATTTATAAATATTTATTGAAATAAATAATTACAATATAAATACAACGTTTCGATCGACTTATTCTGCGATCGTTCTCAAGTATGAGCACCCACTCCGATTATAAGTTAACTGAGCCAATCACTTGTACTTCATGCTTATCTGGGCTCAAAACAATTATACGACGGCATCAGCGCACTCCGTCGGATTGACCATTACATGTTTTTAAAGATTATAAAGCAAAAAAAAATATTGTTATTATTATCGTTTGATTTGTCAATATAATTTTTTTCCTTTAAAAACATGTAATGCTCAATCCGGCAGGGGGCGCTGATGCCGTCGGTACAATTGTGTTTTGAGCCCAGATAAACATGAAGTACACGCGATTGGCTCAGTTAACCTATAAACGGAGTGGATGCTCATACTTAAGAACGATCGCAGAATAAGTTGATCGAAACGTTGTATTTATATTGTAATTATTTGTTTCAATAAATAATTATAAATTAATCATGTGTGATGTTAGTGGTCGTGGGTAAGACGCTAACTAGAATTTGGAAGGGGTTGGTTGTCGGAGGAGAAGGGAATGCCCCTATAACCCCGACTGTGGTTCCAACCACGACGGAAGATAAGGTAGTGGATGATGGATAATCAAAAACAAATGAGCAGACCATATTTGGTGGTAGCTGAATTAATTCGATTTGAATCGACGTAATTATATTATTCATTGAAAATCATGGCTCACGCCTCCCAACTCGTTGATTCCTCTCTCATTAATTCGTTGGTTTATTGTTTCATAATGATTGATTGACTCACGTATTATACAATGTGTTTAACAAATTGACTGTTGTATACTTAAGGAATTATCACTACAATTGTCTTAAAGTATTGTTGAATAAACTATTTGTATCTGAGGTCTCAGTGCGATCTAGCGGAGAGCGCTAGGACTGACCGGACACCACACCCCTTCACCTTTTTTGTTTTTATTTTTGGGTGGTGAAGTGCAATGTTACAATATAAATAAGGTGTTTCATGAAATTGTTTAGTCACCGATTTTTTGTAACATGTGATTTAAATAAAAATTCAAACTTTAGATCAAAATATTGTTTTCCATATTTTCATAATATTATAATATAATGGGTGGCTCAATGAAAATGTGACACAGCGAGAGGGGGGTCTAAAATCTTGAAATTCGTCTGACTTAATTTATGGGCGGCCCTCTACGGAGTCCAGATGGGGTATCCTGGCGGGCCTCGTAGCTGGTTTTAATATAATTTCTAAAATAATCTTTTAGGTCAAAACTATTAATATTGATTTTAAATAAACTTCAAATACAATTCAATCTATAATTAATTTAAAGTCTACACAGGGCAAATTTTAATAGCACTCATAAATTGTTAAACAAAAGGCATTTATCAATAACAATCATGGTGAATAATGTTAATAGTTACCAGCAAACTGGTAATGACTATGAGAGAGCGGGAAATGAATCCCATATAGCTAGCTCTAGGACTCTAATCAAGAGCCTCGCTTGTGTGGATTAAATATAGAGAATATAGTAATTGAGTATCTCTCTCAAGTGGAGGGAAACTTTTGCCCCCGCCCCGGGTTAAATCGAAAACTATGTTTCCTTTTCAAACTCATTAAAGCAAACTATCATATATGGGGATATTTTAAACTAATGTTATATATAATTATGTATATAATGGAACGATCGTTTCTTCAAACTTTGGTTATTAGAAATTTAATTATTTATTTTTGTCCTTTGTAATGAAATTTTGAATATTATAATCATTCATTAATGAAAAGGAAGAGAAACAGAAAAGTAGGTATACATGATCCTTAAATTAGACTTCTCCTAGCCAATAAATATGCACAAGCTGGAAATAAGTTTAATCAACGTTAGGCATCCCAAATAAGAGTTTGTGACGGTTTCTGGCTGGTGCTAAATTTTTGAGAGCCTAAAAACCACAAAAAATGTTTATTCAGATTTTCGCATATAACTCAAAAACCATGCAATCTCTAGAAAATTACATTATTATCAAAATCAAAGAGCATAAAATTTCGCATCGAAAAACGTAATTCAAAGTTAAAATCGGTTCAGTTGTTTAGCCACAATCAATCGTCAAACATAGGCAATTTTTACCAACTTGCCGGAAAAGTGAATTATGCTTATTGGGTGGTCACAAGAAACCAAGCTGCAAATAATAGTTGCCAATTGGCTAAAAAGTTTGAAGAGTGGTTTCTTGTGACCACCTAATGAGTATAATTAATTTTTCCGCCAAGTTGGTAAAAATTGCCTATCTTTGACGATTGATTGTGGCTAAAAGAATGAACCAATTTAAACTTTTAAAAACATTATTCGACGCAAAATTTTATGCTCTTTCATTTTGGTAAGAGTGAAACTTTCTGTAGAATGCATAGTTTTCGAGTTATAAGAAAAAATCTGAAAAAAGTTCAAAATTATCATGGTTTTTAGGCCCTCAAAAATTTTACGACCAGCCAAATTCATATAACTCTTATTTGGGATGCCTAACGTTGATTAAAATTATTTCCAGCTTGTCCATATTTATTGGCTAGAAGAAATGTAATTTTATGTGCTACTTATTACATTCCATTTTTAATGTTTTGACATTAATGGTAACAATTAATAAAGTAAAGGGTGTGTAGTTTCACAGTGAATGAAATAAAACTCAAAGAGGTTTATACAAACTCAATATATTTCGGATTATTAGTCCATCATCAGGATTTTACAAGTTAAAACTAATAATAATTGAACGAGTGATCACAATTTTGAACATCTAAATCATATGTACCAATATAACAAAATATAACATTCAAATCTTACATACCAACATAACGCAAGAAAAACAACAACAAAATTAAAATTTAAAAAAATTGTTTTACAAAGATTTTTCTTTTTTAAATATAAAACAATATAAATATAAGAAATCTAGGTAAATATGAATATTAATATAAATAAAAACCCTTAATTACAAGTATAAATATAAAATATTTTTTAGAATTAAATTAGAAAATAAAATTACAAATTTAAGTCATAGACACAAAATTAATTATAAATATCAATGTACAAATAAGCATAAATTACCTATAGAAAAACAGATTAAAATAAAACATAATAGAGATAAATTAGATGAGATAAATTACAATATACAACAATTTTGTGGTTATCTCATATATCAGTATGTCATTTATTTTAGAAGGCTGAGGGCGCGTGGTTTGAATTTAATTTTGATTGTAATTTGGGAAATAGTATATAGTTGAAAAAGAATGAGTTTAAGAGTGTTAAGTTTTTTAATTTTTGTTAATTAATAGATCTATTATTGTGGAATTTCTAATGTCCTGCTGGTTATTGAGAATTTTATCTTTTTCGATTATAGCTTTTTTTTTGGTAACCACTGAACCTTTTAATGGTAACCACTGAATAATAAAATTAATTTATTGATTCTTTGTGAAGTATATTACAAAATTGAACAAGTGCAAATAAATTCACAAACTTAAAATTTGAATGTCTTAAAAATAAATAATTACTAAAAAATTTAAAATTCGAAATTTCTTACTATTTCCATTTAATAAATAAAAAAAAACATAAAACTTGAAATATAAATATCTTTTTTTTGTGTTTGTTTTTGAGGTTATTCTTATTTCTTCCCCTTTGGAATGATGTTATTTATATTTCCAAGCTTCTTTCTATAGGTAAAGAATAATAATAGAGAAAATGAACAATTGTCCTGGAAGTTATCACCACCTCATCACCCTAGATATATAGAAATTCCTTTTCCCTTCATTGCTATATAGGTATATTTATATCATAAATGAATTCCTATTCGTGAAATGACTTCAAAAGCCTTACTCTCCGGGAATTCCATAAAAAAGTCATCAGCGTTCATTATGTCCTAGCTATTTCCATTATTCCTCTATTATTTCTATTGTTAAGGAACGAAAGAGAGTACTATATGAACGAGTCTGAATAATAATGTGGAAAAATCCTTTGCTGCGAATCGTTATTTCAATGAAATCCATTTTTCACTCTATGACCCTCTTCATTTATTATACTTATTATAGATTAAAATATTAAAATAATTGTATTAAGTATAAATTAAATAGGGGTAATATTTAATATAAATATTATAAATAAATTATGAAGTACATAATATGTATATTAGCTAGAACAAAGAGGATGTTTATTTATTTTCTATATCAATAATAATAAATACATTGTTTTTGCCATGGTAACCTAATTAGAATCAATTAATCTTATTATATTAAACGAGCAAATATTATATATAGAATCGATTTCTCGAAAACGGCTCTAACGATTTGGATGAAATTCACGGTTTAGGAGGGTTTTGTGTTGGCGATTCAATCTGTCACGGTCTCATCTTCGGCTAAATTGTTTTTGTTGGGTTTTTTGTTAATTGAAATAATTATTCACAGGTGGTTGTCTCGATAAAAATGTATACTTACATTTTTATTCAATTTCCTTTTAATTTTTAATTGGTTTTTTAATTTTAAATTCTACTAATAGATCATTACAAATATTATTATATATATTAAAAGTTAGCCAATTTAATTGATTAAAAATCGAGTTTTAAATCCCACAAACGTATTTTTTCTAAATTAGAGTTTGGCAATTTAATTGATGAACTCAAAAATTGTTATTTAATTAAAAAAATTATTACATGGTATTTATTTATATACCTATACATATATACACATAATCTGTGGGCCACTACAAGACTTGAAATGCAAAAACTGGGTGAGGGGGAGGGGGCGGGGGCGAGGGTGGAGGTGACGGTGAGGGTGCAGTGGTGGAGGGGTACGGGGTGGCGGGGGACGTGGTTTCGGGGGTGGGAATTGTGTGGAGGGGGTTGAGGAGGTGGGGTGAAGTGGTGGGGGTCCGGGGGAGAGTGAGGGGTTCGGGGATTAATATATAGCTTTTAACTGAAGCAAAAAGTTACCGAGCATCTTATCTTATATTTTTGTGAAACCTACCTAGTATTTTATATTTTAAATTTTCAAAAGTTTCTTAAATTTTTCAAAATTTTCTTTATTTTATTTAAAATATTTCACCAATAACCCACACTATTTTCTCTAAACAAAATTAATAATAAATTCATTGTTGTTACCATGGCAACCTAATTAGAATCAATTAATTAATTATTATATATTAATAATAAATTCATTGTTGTTGCTATACCAACCTAATTAGAATTAATTAAATAATATAAATAAATAATAAATACATAGTTTATGCCTTACCAACCTAATTAGAATTAATTAAATAATATAAATAAATAATAAATACATAGTTTATGCCTTACCAACCTAATTAGAATTAATTAAATAATATAAATAAATAATAAATACATAGTTTATGCCTTACCAACCTAATTAGAATTAATTAAATAATATAAATAAATAATAAATTCATTGTTGTTGCCATGGCAACCTAATTAGAATCAATTAATTAATTATTATATATTAATAATTTAATTTATTTCAGACGTATATCTAGTTTCGAATGAACTAAGGATAATCAGTAATTCACTTGTTAAATTGGAAGAATAAGTAAAAATTCAATTATCACAATTTTGGGCAGCAAACGGCTTGAGCTAGAAAGTTGAAATTTTATTAGCTTAGGTATTTTTTAGTTATTGATAGATTTAATTATTTTATATTCATATGGTAAAAGTAAAATGGATTAAAAGTCAACTAATAAATTCAAATTAGAAAGTGTTCATACAAATGGAAACGATGAGTAGAAAATTATTGTTTGAAAATTAATACATTATGATAGAAGAAGAGAGGAATCCAATTTAACTTAATAAGCAATTTGGTTGGCATGGCAGGGCTGTTGATTCAGCCAGAGAGTCCTCTATTCTATCATTTGGAGTTTATCTGGAAGAGAAATAAATGAGCGCTTGTTTATACATAGTAGATAGAGTATTGAGTTGATGAAATTTTTGGATGTTTTGCTAGAACAGTAGGAGGCATGTTGTTACTATTTTTAAAGAAAACAAACTTGAGAATATTATTCAAAAAAGTGCGCGGTTTCGACTATTTTTAACTACCACAAGACAGCACTAGTGTTATTACCGACAACAAATCTACGGACCATTGTAATGTGTACTGGTCTCATGATATCTGTAGTATTTCGGAGTTCACAGGTTCGTAAAAATGTCGTTTCCCCAAGAGTGTACATTGTTGAACAGTATTGTGCCATTACATATGCATTTGTGGTAGACCAATTTCGTGTGAACTATCTGGATGTAACAGTGTCTAACAATTCGATGATAACCAGATTTTCCGTGAAACCGGATTCAGACTCACGCTAAACCGAGGGGTGATCCGCGATTGGAAGTAGGTGTACGCCTCTTTAGAAGTATTTTGGAAGTAGTTGGAAATATTTGGAAGTACTTGGAAATATTTGGAATTACTTGAAAATATTTGGAATTACTTGGAAATACTTGGAAATATTTGGAAGTACAAGAGGAAGTAGGTGTACAGCATATTAGGTCGCGGTTCACCCCTCGCGCTAAACTGACTGAGGTTAGAAATGTGATGCTGCTTTCGTTCATTGTTGAACAGTATTTTGGCATTTCATCTAGATCAATTTCGTGTAAAATATCTGGATGTAACAGTGCCTAAGAATTCGACGATATCCAGATTAATCATCCGTTTCCGTGAAACCGGATTCAGTTGCAGACAAGAAGAGTACCGGCAGACTGACGCTAAACTGACTGAGGTTAGAAATGTGATGCTGCTTTCGTTCATTGTTGAACAGTATTTTGCCATTTCATATGGATTTGTTGTAGACCAATTTCGTGTGAAATATCTGGATGTAACAGTGCCTAAAAATTCGACGATATCCAGATTAATCATCCGTTTCCGTGAAACCGGATTCAGTTGCAGACAAGAAGAGTACCGGCAGACTGACGCTAAACTGACTGAGGTTAGAAATGTGATGCTGACTTTGTTCATTGTTGAACAGTATTTTTCACTACCATGCGAAATCTTAGAATGTGTTGATAGTCTTCGCAAGCCTTTGAAGGCCAAAGCAGCATTAAATTTCTAACCTCAACCAGTTTATCGCCAGCCTGCCGGTTTTTTTGTCTGCAAATGATCCGGTTTCAGAGAAACGGGCGATTAATCTGGATATCGCCGAATTGTTAGGCACTGTTAGACTAAATTGATCTACAACAAATGAATATGAACGACTGGCAAAATACTGACCAAAGGCTTCATTTGCGCAAAATACACGATTTTCCAAGATTCAACATCCATACGCACTTAAATTGGAAACTAACCCATGACTTCTAGAGACTGAAACTCTCCTTCACCGACCGTCTTCCCAGCAACATGTAACCTTCAATCCTTCAAGACCCGCATCCACAGATACCTTCAACTCCAACCCAATCACAAAATCTTTTCTTGTTTTCACGATACAAGGCTCCACCGCGGACTACAGAGGTTGTGGCTTTTTGGTGATACTTCTTCTTCTATCAGTAGCATTATATAAAACAAGAACACTCGTTGCTCTTGGGAAAACGACATGTTTACGAAGCTGTGAACTCCACAATACTACAGATGTCATGTGACCGGTACACATTATAATGTCTCCTAAATTTGTTCTCGGTAATACCAGTGGTGATCTCTTGTGGTAACCGATAAAAATAATTCAAAATACTACTATTTACAGACACATTTATTTCGATGTGCGGGACTTTTCGATCCCTCTGTATTTAGAAAGTTAAGCTATTGTAGTGTTCTCCTGAGTGACAGTTTAAGACACTTTATGCTAAAACCATTTCAATCCTAGTCTGTAATTTTACTAAAAACTTTATACAACCTTTTTTGTGGTCCTCAAAGTACTAGAATTTTAAATTTGATCAACATTGTTTTTTTAATTTGGTATAATTGGAGACTAAATAATAACAGAGAGCATTTTGACAGGATCGGAGCTTTCAGGGATATCAACTGAGTAATGAAGCAGGCAGTATTAATTTTGAAAAGATGAGCAGGTGCGAATGTGTGATTGATTCTTAATTTATTGACCAAAATAATGAATGATGAGTGTAATGAGTGATGATAGAGGAATCAAGTTTGTCAGAGGGTGGTTATTTTATTTTAGAGATAAAGCATCTTCTTTGTTTACAGATTAAAATGTCTATGATGCATATATTAGGTACCTCAATTTAATAATCTCCTCTTCTAATATGAATACATTTTTAGATTTTACTTTGCTAATTACATATCTAGTATTTAGCTAATTATATTATTTCATTAAAAAAATCATCATTACTATAATAAAGCTGGGGTGTTTGTTTCTATGTTTGTTTGTTTGAAACCGCTAATCTCAGAAAATATTATTGCGATTTAAAAAGTTCTTTTTGCATTAGATAGCCAGATTATTGAGGAAAGTTTTAGGCTATATAACTTCACGCTCCGACACTAAGATACCCCTTTTCGGTCGCCTCAAGCTTTTTTTTTGGTAACCAAGGCGGCTGTTTTTGTTTACTCAAATTCTTTCGATTTTTCTATTTATGTAAACACAATTTTCTCATTAACCCTAGAACACACAACCTTTTTTCACGAAAACAAAATCATGAGCCTGGGTCTGTCAGGCCCAGTATATGTGTAATTGGATTATAACATATTTTTCAAAAATTATATTGATTTTTTTTATTAATTTATAGCAATTAAAGTTTAAATTTTTATTTAAATCACACATGATTGCTTTATAATTGTTTATTGAAACAAATAATTACAATTTTAATACGACGTTTCGATCGACTTATTCTGCGATCGTTCTCAAGTATGAGTACCCACTCCGATTACACTGCCCAACAATGAAAATGCTTCGGGCTCAAAAATAGCTGATTCTTATGTATTTCCACCTGCTGAATTCAAAAATCACCATAAAGATTACCGATTAGCTCTTGTTTTGGATATATAATTGATCAAAACGGAGAAAAAGACCAATTTGGCCTATTTTCGAGTTCCGTTAGATATTAAACAACAATATTTTGTTGAACTAATAGAAAACAGCTTCCTCTTGGATTTACAAATTACCACTTGTTTGTAGCTCAATTAGAACTCGAGTTATAACTAAAAAACTAAAACTATGTGATTATAAAGGATAATAAACATTAATAAAGTAAAGGGAGTGTAGTTTCAGAGTGAATGAAATAAAACTCAAAGAGGTGTATACAATCTCAATATATTTCGGATTATTAGTCCATCATCAGGAGTTTACAGGTTAAAAACTAATCTGTAAATTCCTGATGGACTAATAACACTGGGCAACAAAAAAGAGGCAAGCTAAAAAACGACGATCTGATGAAGGCACCACATAAATCTCTTCAGACACGACCATCTGTCAAGTATTATTCCAGCAATGTAGAACTCTTAGAATGTAACTACAATTTGTAAAAATAAAATGCACTTTCAATGTTGTTAGCATATGTAATTAAAATGTATCTTTTTCTCTTGATCCGCCACCTACTGTATTTCACAGAAACTAGAGCTAAGAAAAATTTTTCATTGTCATATTCGTTTTTCTCAATCCAAAATTGGTAGGAATTGACTCATCAAGTGCTCGAAGCATTTAAAAATTATTTTTTTGTTGCCCAGTGTTATAGGTTAACTGAGTCAATCATGTTTATCTGGGCTCAAAGCTCATTTGATTTGTCAATATAATTTTTTTGCTTTTTATAATCTTTAAAAACATGTAATGCTCAATCCGACAGGTGGCGCTGATGCCGTCGGTATATTTGGGCTTTGAGCCCAGATAAACATGATTGACTCAGTTAACCTATAATCGGAGTGGGTACTCATACTTGAGAACGATCGCAGAATAAGTCGATCGAGGCGTCGTATTAGAATTGTAATTGTTTGTTTCAATAAATAATTATAAAGTGATCATGTGTGATTTAAATAAAAATTTAAACTTTAATCAAATTAATCACAAAAATAAAAGCTTCAACAGCTTCATTACTAATTTATAGCAATATTTATAAAAATTAATAATTCAATATTTTTTTGCTGTTTTTACTGCTTTAATACACACAAAAACCCATGGCCTGAGAGGCCCTTATGCTTAAGATTAAATAAATAATAAATAGAAATAGAAAAAATTGACCATTTTTTTATTATTATGTTGTTTTTTTTCTAATATGATTTATATCTAATTGTATTTAAACGAAACTCCGTGATCTACTATATAAAACTGGAGAGTTTGTATGTTTGTTTGTTTGTTTGAAAGCGCTAATCTCAGGAAATAGTAATCCGATTCGAAAAATTCTTTGTGCATTAGATAGCCAGTTTATTACGGAAGGCTTTAGGGTATGTAAGGTACCCCTTTTGGTCGCCCCAAGCCTCTATTTTTGGTAACGAACACGATTCTTTCATTTTACTTTTCTATTTACCATATATAAACACAATTGTTTCATTAATATAGGTACTTTACCAAACGAAACTCGGTCTTCCGGTTAGTAAAAATACACTACGGTGCAAAAAAATCGAGCCCCAATAAAACCTTTATTAAATACCAAATTATTTTTAAAATTTTTACAAATAACCATATAATTTGTTCTATTAACTCTTAAACTAACATATTCAATAAATTTTGTTGATAGTTTTTGAATTTTATAAAAAAAATAAGTAAAATTAAATTAAAAGATATCTAAAATTACAAATTATCATACTTTCTTAATTACACTTTAAATTTAAATAAAGTTTTAATAAAAGATCAAATTCCATTTGAAATATCAATAAAATAAATAATTTTGAATTAAGCACATCATTGATAGAAACATAAAATATACAAAATGGATATTTTTCTGAAGTTCAACCAGTTCAAATTGTGTGTGCCAAATTAATTAAGGGATAAGTCAACGACAAGTGGCAAATACACTTTCAATAATCAATAATTTCAATAATGTATGGTTCCTTGTAAAAAAATAAAAAATGATTTACTATTTAATAAAGTTTTTATTGGTGGCTCGATTTTTTTCACCGGAGTGTAATATAACTAGTTAATTCAACATGTCTATATTTAATCATGATTACTTTATCGTTAAGTCATTCACACTATCCTCCCATATTGTCTCTAATATTATATTAATATTTCCTAATACAATCTCCGGAGTTAAAGGATTTATTTCCTTTAAATAATTCAGTTTATTTAATAAGATATAGAGAGAGAGAATACCATCATTTTATCTATGCGGGTAAACTCTAGCTTTCATTTCGAGGGCAGACAATATACAACAATATGTTTTAAATGAACTACAGAGCCCTCTTAATTATTCTTTAGATATTAGATTATACTATAGTATTTTATTCAAGAAACGTTCACTATTTTATAAATGGAATTGGTTGTTAGTTAATTCACATTTGCCTTATAAATACAATATTTCTTTGTTGTTCTTAATCAAGAAAAAAATTTCTTGCTTTTAATTTTACAAATTATTAAGATGTTTTTGTGATATTTTTATAGAAATAATCTGGGTCTTAAAAATGAGTGCGGGTGCTCACAGACAATAACCAAGGGTTATTTCTCGGCAATCACTAAAAAAGGAAAGCCGGGTTGGGCGCCACCCGCTTAATTAGCGGGGGAGGGGCTACTAGTTGGTGGTTGGCTCCTCTTTCCATTCGAATGATCAGTCGAGATCGAATTGCTTCACTTATAACATGACTGAAATATTATCAGTCATGCAAAAGTGTCGCAACGATCTGACTGAGTCATCTAGCGGCCGTGTCTAAAAGCTCGTAGCCAGAGCAACAGCGAGCCGCTACATCACACCCTTTCTTTCCTTTTTTTTGGTGATTGCCGATTACCGACTTAGTTAGCCGGGCAAGGCTCTATCCACCTAGCTGGTGGGTCAAGAGCTGCTTGCTTTGCAATCACGTCGGGGTCACCAGATTGTTAGGGCCTCGGTTGAGTGCGTTATGGTGCGTGTCCGCGCCCCCCACCAAGTTGATGGGGTCCTAACAATTATTTGTGCAGGGCGTTGTTTGTGCCCTGGTGGAAAGCCGGGTTGGGCGCCACCCGCTTAATTAGCGGGGGAGGGGCTACTAGTTGGTGGTTGGCCCCTCCTTCCTTTCGAATGATCAGTCGAGATCGAATTGCTTCACTTATAACATGACTGAAATATTATCAGTCATGCAAAAGTGTCGCAACGATCTGACTGAGTCATCTAGCGGCCGTGTCTAAAAGCTCGTAGCCAGAGCAACAGCGAGCCGCTACATCACACCCTTCTTTCCTTTTTTTGGTGATTGCCGATTACCGACTTAGTTAGCCGGGCAAGGCTCTATCCACCTAGCTGGTGGGTCAAGAGCTGCTTGCTTTGCAATCACGTCGGGGTCACCAGATTGTTAGGGCCTCGGTTGAGTGCGTTATGGTGCGTGTCCGCGCCCCCCACCAAGTTGATGGGGTCCTAACAATTATTTGTGCAGGGCGTTGTTTGTGCCCTGTGGAAAGCCGGGTTGGGCGCCACCCGCTTAATTAGCGGAGGAGGGGCTACTAGTTGGTGGTTGGCTTAATTTCATTTTGTAACTTTTAGGTGGAAGGAATCGATACCCTTAATAGATAGAAATCAGATTTAAGACATAAAACCGGATATTGTGGTCCCCAGAGGCCAAAAATCCATTGGTCAGTGCGTACGTATGTATGTACCCCCTGCGTTTCGCAACCATAAGTTTCACAGCTACACAATTCTAAACCTAAGCTCAATATAGGCTAGAAAGACTACAGCAATATTTTGGTTGAAACCGGAAAACCGGAAGTGGACATTTACATGAAAGATTTTTCGGTTTTTTACTTTATCCAATGCGAAGCATTGGGAAAGTATTGCAATCTGTCGCGCGGCAAGCGCGACTTCAAAGGGTCCTCAGGTAAAGACTACGGAACCCATGGACTCAATTAAAGTCACAAATTGTAGTATTCAATTAGGTTGAATTTTAGCACGTGACGGTTTTGCCAAAAATTACAAGGGGTCTCAAGCTTGAGTTGTTTGCCATAAAAGAATTTAGTCTTTTTGATTTTAAGTCGATTCTTCCACATTTTCAGTAGAGGTTTACATTAATAGTCAAAACATCAAAAATGGAATGCAATAAGGTTATTCCTCTAGTATTAGATAAGAATCGATCGTTATTTTTGATTTTAAGTCGATTCCTCCATGTCTACAGCAATGGTTACCAATAATAATCGAAACGTCAAAAACCTAATGTAGAATTGTTATTCCTCAAGTATTAGATGAGAATCGATGGCTATTTTTGATTTTAAGTCGATTCCTCTATGTCTTCAGCAATGGTTACAATAATAACCGAAATGTCAAAAATCCAATGTAGAATGGTTATTCCTCGACTCTTAAATGAGAATTATTTTTGAATTAATTTCAATATGAACTACAAATTGCAAGTGATATCTGATTAATAATAATAAAGGAACAAACATATTAATATTTCAAATGAATTTGGATAAAGTTTAGCAACGATCCGTTGCAGTTTATTTTTTCTCAAAAACGGCACAAATGATTTTGTTTAAAATTGGTATACTTATCAAGTGTCATGAATTATTAGTCGTGTATGAATTTTAATCCGATTGAAATAAAGGAAGGGGGTTGTAAATTAGGAGTGTCGCGATTATTACAAATTATTGAGAATGTGAAAGGCGTATGGTGAACACACCAGTTGATTAGATTTGACTTTTCTCATTATCTATCTAGTATTTAGCTAATTATATTATTTCATTAAAAAAAAAACACTATTACTATAATAAAGCTGTAGTGTTTGTTTCTATGTTTGTTTGTTTGAAACCGCTAATCTTAGGAAATACTATTGCAATTTGAAAAGTTCTTTTTGCATTAGATAGCCAGTTTATTGAGGAAAGTTTTAGGCTATATACGACGTCCAATTTTATCATTAAAATTAAAGAAATCACGACGGTGTCACACGTCGCGCATGTCGATTATAATAATAACTATAGATAGTATTCTAAGTACACTTAAAGAAATATATTAAATGAATCACCCTAAAATATTAATATTGTTTAGAAAATAAGACTTCGAGACGCTCTCGGAGATGTAGGAACTCGAACGCTCATACAGAACAGAAAACTCTGCTCTACATCTCCCGACAGCGTCTCGGGTTTTTTTTTTTTTGGGTTACTCCGACGTTTACATTTCGAAAATAATAAACGTGAAATAATTCATAATAATAAAAATTGCGAGGTAGGTTTCACAAAAAAGAAATAAAACAAAAATTATTTTTGAATTCGATATATTTTGGGTGTTAGTCCATCTTCAGGAGTCAGAGAAAACTGAATTTTTGTGAAACCTTCCTCGCAATTTTTATTATTACATTAAAATGTTTCAATAACTTTTAAGGAGTTCGGTGTTAGTTCTAGGTGAAACATTTTAATATAATAATAAACCTTGAGTAAGATACGAGGTAGGTTTCACAAAATGAAATGAAACCTACCTCGTATCTTACTCAAGTTTTATTATTATATAAAATGTTTTAATAGGTTTAATGATGTTTTGATTGTTCTTTTTTGAATTTATTTGGTTGGCGGGTGTAAACTCAGGGTTAACTCTCTTGGTGCTTGAAATCTTTAATTAAATTGACTGATTTTACTATTAATTGTTTACTATGAAATAAAAAAATAAAAAAATGGATTAAGGAAATTGAAATAAAAATTAAAAAAACAAAAGGAAATTGGATGGACAAGTGGGATTTAGTAATTTTCAATAATAATAGAGATTATGTTGGAATCATTTATTATTGATAATGTGAATTTATTTAATCGCCGCTTGATATCAGCAGATATAGATGTTTGTTAAAGAGAAAATACAAGATGGTGGTTATTCTCCTTGTGATAGAGGCTGTATAATATTAGCTTGCAATCTGCTGGACTCGAGGACTTGCTCTCCTGGTATCCAGTCTCGTTGATGGCAATCTCTCAGTGTCTGGTTGCACGAGATAGGCGCCTTCGATCAGGTTTGTATCGAGGAGCCGATATAAATATATGTGTAGATACGTGTTATCCACGAAAGCTGGGTACGGGCCGAGTCTTGTAAGCTGGACTAACGCCACTAGGACCGCGTGGAAGTGACTCCTCGCCGGGCGGCTATGGCGATGGCTAACAATGTGTGTTATGAGGTGTCTCCTTCAATGAACGCCTCGTGAGAATATGTATGTGGTGATGTATCATCAACGACTGTCCCGGTTGTCTGTTATGTGTACATCTCTAGAGGTGTGTTCAAGGACTGTCTCGATTGTCTTCTATGAGCGCCTCGTGAGATGTATCTAGTCTGTTATATATATATATGTTGAGGTATGATCAAAGACTCTTGTGAGAGATCTCCTGTTCTATGTAGCGAGAGGTATATCTAAGACTCGCCTGGTTGTTGTAATAATGTGTGCCTCGTGAGATATCTCTCTCCTCAGTTATGATCAAGGACTCCTCGAGCTGTCCCCCACCGTCAGTCTTTCTCCTCTTAACTTCTCCTGTTTCTTTCAAGCAGCGGTTTTCAAATTCTTCATATCACTATTGGTTTTTATAAAAGAAGAAAATATACATAAATGATTCCTAAGAGGCCATCCCCCGCTCGTACTGCACCCTGTTTCCTGTGCGAATTCTAAATTTCAAATTTATTATTTATTATTATGCTTGTTAATTTTTAATTTTGACTTACTTTATTAAAAAATTATATTGATTTATACTATTTATTTTTACAATTTATTTTTAATGAAATCTATATTTAACTATATTTAAACAAATACTATTTTATCCTTCTTTTTCCTAATCTGCCTCTCCTTGCAATTTCTTATTGTGCAATATATCATTGGATATATTGTAATGTTTCACCTAGAACCAACACCGAACTCCTTGAATATAGTATAAAAATCCCTTTATTTCACACCTGATCTATTTTTTAAATCTTTGTTCATTTTTGTTTTTATTTTTTGTCACTGAAGATTAAATTCCTGTTCATCTTCCTGGCACGATTTAGCATAAATTAAATTCGGATATCCTTTAATGGGGTTATGTCTCTCTCTACATTTAATACACTTATTTTCACCTGACAAAACATGACATTTCCCCAGATAAAACCCACACACACATTTAAACATATATACATATACATATTCGCTAAGTTGCTCAATTCTTGGGGCAAAGTTAGTTGAAGTTGTTTTTGTGCTTGTTGGGCGCTTTAAGGTGTGTTGGGCGCTTACTTATAAGCAGGCAAGCTTTCTAACACGTTAAACTATACCATGAGATCAAGAAGAAAGGAATTGTTGACGGCTTTTTTAGGTGTGTGGGTGGTGGGGGAGGGTCGAAAGGACCCTACTATAACAAACAAGAATTAAACCGGGATTAGACTCCGGTAGCTTTGGGGCTTAGGCCGGCTCCAAGATGCAATGGCGTCCATTTAACGAGAAAAGCATCCCCGTCTTTTGCAATAGTTTATGAATACCTTCCTACGCTAGGGCCCCTCACATGAACGTCATTAAAGAAACGGATTCCGAAAACCTACGGCTATATTACATCTTATACTAGGAATCTCATATCTTTTAAAGATTTCTATCTCCATTTTTTTTCTCTTTCGTAAAACCGATCAATATAATATATATTATTCTATTTCGTAATAAACTTGTATATTCTTTAATAAAAAAAAGATGTTTTAAATATAATAATATATTGATTAATAATTGACTTAATTAATTAATATAAATAAATAACAAATACATTGTTGTTGTAATTGCAACATAATTAGAATCAATTAATTAATTATTAGTTGAATAAAAGATTTCACTGTCGATGGTAACAGAATTGTTTTTATTTTAGGTTAAAAATAAAATAAAATGAGAGAGTCTTCTGTTTTTTATATAAAATAATTTTTAATTATTTCTAGAGACTATAGTTTCGAAGGCATTGCCTTCATCATCAGTCTATCACAAATATTTCAGTATTTAGCTACAAATTAAGATTTATACATTGAAAATTTTGAAAAATATATAATGTCTTTTTCTTCATGTTTCCTCTTGGGAGATTAGAATGTAAACGGAGCAATATCTGGGTTACTCGTTTGTTTAGGCTTTTTCTAAAGAGTTTTTTAACCTAAAATTAATTAATTATAATATATATTAACAATAAATTCATTGTTATTGCCATGGCAACCTAATTAGAATTAATTAATTAAAATAAATAAATAATAAATACATTTGTTGTTGCCATGGCAACCTAATTAGAATGAAAAAATAAATTCATCAATATCCGTAATTTAATTTATTTCAGACGTATATCTAGTTCCGAATAGACTGAGTAAAATTAGTAATTCACTTGTAAAATTAGAAGAATAAGTAAAAATTCATGAATTAGTATCAATTTTTGGTAGTAAACGGCTTGAGCTAGAAAATTGAAACTTTATTAACTTAGGTATTTTTTTAGTTATTGGTAGATTTATGATTGTCTTATTATTAACCAGATACGAAGTCCGCCTTCGGCGGTCATCTTGCTAGCCAGATTGTGATAACGACGCCCCCTCCCCCCTCTGGACTCTGTATTGGGTTTTAAAATAATATAAGTCACGGTGGTGCTGAGGATTTTTATAGGTGTTAAATGGGCCAGACGTTTCGTCAATTTTTTGACTTCCTCGGTGGCCCATTTCATCACTATTTGTCAAAAAATAATTACACTAGACGACAAAACGTCATTAATCTTTTTTAAACATATTCTCTGCTCAAATTAATCAACAATGTTAGACAGAGCTAAGAGAAAAGAATCCGGTTACTTGATTAGATATCAGTCTGTGTTTTTAATTTTTTTTTTTTTTTAATGATATTGTTGTTAGAAGGAGATACCAGAAGGTCCCCTAAAAGCCTGAATGGGCTGGCCCCTCCATCGTGAAAAGAACAGAGTAGAAGGAAAAGAAGCCGGGATCACGAGCCAAATCTCAGAAAGTTAGATATAGTCCAATTTACTAAGTTTTTAGGGGCTTCGAGCAGTGGTAAATTCTCCGCCCGATAAATTAGGTTAAATTTATCTCCCACTTAATTTTTATTAGCAGACCCTATACTTACAGAAAAAATGTCTGGGTATAGCCGGGAATCGAACCCGAGACCTCCGGGTTGCCAGCCAGTTATGCTGACCATTACACCAGGCAGGCGGACATCCCAATTCCCTGCTATTCCTGTTACAAATTATGCAAGTGATACAACATTAATCGAAATATTTCGAATACTTTACTGTCTTCCTTCTTCAGTGGATCTCCACCTAAATAATCGTATCTGCTCCGTCTCCAAAATTCGAATACAGAGCCATCAGTGTAGATTGACTTCCTCTCCCGCGATATTAAATTCCCTAATTTTAATATATGTTAATATTTGACATGATCTATTAGTGGGTTTTAAAATTAAAAGAAAAAAAATTAATTAATAAAAGGAAATTGAAAAAAAAGTATAATAATTATACATTTTTATTGACATGCCTAATTAAAAAAAGTCAATTAAAATTAATTTTGCCAAGGCAGAGACCTAGAGACCTATTTAGACATTTTCTGACCCTTAAAAGTTTGTGTTAAGAGGTATAAAAGGCGTGGATAGCGGGATATCACAATGATAGATAATTTTATAGATAAAATATATTAGTTGAATAAAAGATTTCACTGTCGATGGTAACAGAATTGTTTTTATTTTAGGTTAAAAATAAAATAAAATGAGAGAGTCTTCTGTTTTTTAAATAAAATAATTTTTAATTATTTCTAGAGACTATAGTTTCGAAGGCATAGCCTTCATCATCAGTCTATCACAAATATTTCAAATTAGTTACAAATTAAGATTTATACATAGAAAATTTGAAAAATATATAATCTTTATAATCATTATATATTTTTCAAATTTTCTATGTATAAATCTTAATTTGTAACTAATTTGAAATATTTGTGATAGACTGATGATGAAGGCTATGCCTTCGAAACTATAGTCTCTAGAAATAATTAAAAATTATTTTATTTAAAAAACAGAAGACTCTCTCATTTTATTTTATTTTTAACCTAAAAAAAAAAAAAAAGATAAAATATATAAAGCGTTTTATTGAGGTTGCACATATTATAATAAAATAGAATAGTAAATGAGGAAAAAACAATATATTACATGTTACATGGACTCGAGTAGAAAATGAAGTGAGTGATAAGTTAAGTTAAGATAGCCAACACCGGAGTGGCGCTGATGTCATATCGGAGGTGCCAATATTATACATATATTTTAACAGTTTGTTATATAAAATAAGGGATAAGTATTTTAATAAACAAATAAACTTTTAATTTAATAAATAATTTGTTTGTTTTCTATCTTTTTCAAAACATTTTGTCAAAAAAAAAAAAAAATCCTCTTGATATTTATGTACCATATATAATGTATATGAAAATGATTAACTGAATGGACCTGTGACCGCACACATCAAACAAAATATTGGCTCTAGATGATAATAATTTAAGGGCAATAATGATTTATCTTTTATTGAAATTATTTTTGATTAAATTTAGAAATCCTTAATGGATTTCCATTAAAGTCAAAAAACGTAAATTTATTAGTGTGAGGATAAAAATAATGAATAAATAGAAAAATAAATTTTCAATATTTTATCTTTCATTGTTTTATTGTTATTACAAATATTGATTATATGGTCAAAATGGACTAGTAACTACTCTCTTAATAAATCAATATAAAATGTTTATGACAGAAAAGCTAATAGAGCTATAAATTTTTTAGAAACATTGTAAACGTACTTTGTTTTTTAGAAATTTTATTGTGAAGACTATATCTATACTTAATAATAATAATCGGCTTGCGCGACGACGCCGAAGTGATTTTTTTTTTAATTTTATAATCCACTAATAGTTCGTGACAAATAAAATTTATTAACAAAGAGAAACAAAAAGGTTGTTCTCCGATTGATGCAAATAAGCATACTCACATATATATCGAAATTATATATATCTGTATATAAATATTATTTATTTGTTTGAGACTATAGTTTCGAAGACCTGGTCTTCATCATCAGTTTTTTTAAAATTATAAAAATTGTATTGTATAAATATAAGTAAAGATCAAAAATTTCCAATATCCATACTCAATGAAAAACAATATTTATAATTTAAAAAAAAACTGATGATGAAGACCAGGTCTTCGAAACTATAGTCTCAAACAAATAAATAATATATATATAATTTTGATATATATGTGTGTATGTTTATTTGCATCAAAATAAAAACTTTTCAATTAAAATTTATTAAAATTATTATTAAATTATTATTTTAAAACCCACTAATAATATATGACAAATTAGATTTATTAAAATTGAAAGCTTCAGAGGGGCATGGTTTTTTTTTTTTTTTTTTTGGCTTTTCGGCCATGGTAGCCATAAGCCAAGAGAGGGGCATGGTCAACTAAAACAATTAGGTAAAAAAAAAAAAAAAACTGTTGAAATTGCGCCCTCTTCCTCAGTATACCAAAACTTTTAAGCTTGATAAAATAACACCTTTATTCCAAAAATAAAACTTCAGATTAATAGTTTCCTTCAAATGCTTCTAGATGGCATGATAATCAAATTTTTGTCAAAAATTGTCATTGCACGTTTATCTCCTGAACCCTTCAATTAGGAAATTTAAAACCCACTGCGGTGGTGTAACCTGAACTGTGTTTCATGAATTTCACTCTTAAATGGTATTATCTAAGCTTTACTTTTTCGTAAAAAACATTAATGTAAGTTAAAAAACAGCTGAGTTATTCTCATTTCAAAAACATCCATATATTCTGGCCCACCCTATAAATGATAAATGACGTATAAGTTTTCACTGCTGTCGTGTGCTCTTGATCAGACACCTGATTTTTTTTTTTACTTTACCATACAGGGTGTTTTTTAGGAAAGAATGACTCTGCGGATTTTTCAAAATAAAATATTTTATTTTCATAGGAACATCCACTAAACTATGCTAATCCTTATGAGCGAAAAATTATGTCTACAAATGATGGCCATTTTCACGAACACAAATTCAAAGGCGCTCTCGAAAGTTTGCGTCCAATCTTGCCAAAGTTTCTTCAAAGCACTGTACAGCGAATTTTATACAAATACTTAGGGCCATATAAAATTATGATAGTCCAACAGTTTAATGAGCGAGATTACCAAAAACGTCTCACTTTTTGCCAAACAATGCTTGACATGTTTGAAGAAAATGAGGATTTGACCATTATAATGAGCGATGAAGCTCAGCTTTCGAATTTGTGTTCGTGAAAATGGCCATCATTTAACAGACATAATGTTTCGCTCATATCATCATCATCATTGAGTATACAGTCCTAAGACTGGTTTGATGCAACAATCCGTCTCCACTCGACTCTGTCCCCCGCCAGCTGTTTGACCTCTCTAAATGTCTGGCATCCCATATCCCCAATTATTTGGTTGAAATATTCTAATCTGGGTCTTCCCTTCTCTTTCTTTCCCACCTGCCCCTCCAAGATATCCCTAAGCAGTCCCCCATGTCTCAGTGTGTGCCCCATCATCTGACCTCTTCTCTTCTTCAGACTCTTCCACAAGGTTCTTCTTTCTCCGATTCTTCCAAGAACTTCTTCATTTGTAATTTTATCCATCCATTTGATATTCCTTACCTATTCTTCTGTAGCACCACATTTCGAAAGCCTCTAATCTCTTTCTCTCCGCTTCTCTAATTGTCCAGGTTTCACACCCGTACATGGCTATGCTCCATACATCCATATATGTCTTCAATAGCAACTTCCTGTTTTCTAAGCTGATTGAGGAGGAGCATAGTAGTTTTTGTTTTGAATTAAACCCCATTTTTGCTTGGGCAATTCTTGATTTAATTTCGTTTTCGCTCCTCCCATCCCATGTTATTTTACTTCCTAGGTAGCGGAATTCCTTAACTCCTTCTAGGTTATCTTGGTTAATTTTGATGCATTCCTGTCTCGTTTGTTCTTTTTTTGTACATACTAGGACCTTGGTTTTATTCTTGTTTATTTTCATTTTGATTTCTTCTATTAGGATTTGGTTAATTCCATTCAGAGCGTCCTCTAATTCTTTTTTATTGCTTCCTAGAAGGGCAATGTCATCGGCAAATCTTAACATAGCGATCTTTTGACCTTGGATTTCGATACCTGTATCAATTTTGTCTTTGAATTCTTTAATCACTTCTTCTATGTATAAGCATTCAATAATGGCATAGTTTAGTGAATGTTCCTATGAAAAAAAATATTTTGTTTTGAAAAATCTGCAGAGTTATTCTTTCCTGAAAAACACCCGTTTCCCTTGACTCACCCTATATTTACCGTTTTCACTTCTGTGGAATCGAAATTCCTTAGGATATTTTAATATTCAATTTTTGTGCTAGAATCATTAAAAATGGCCGGAATATAAAATTTTCTTTTTAATCCTGATGATTCATGAAACATTAAATTTATCATTTTGATAAAGGGCGATTTAAAAGGGTTGCAACAAGCAGTAGGTATAGGTACAAATGGAATAAGGAATGACTCATTTGTGCCCTCCCCGTGTTGTTATCTGTTTCTCTTTGAATGCAATCTGTGGATATAAATAAATTCCTTTCCTTCCCTTCCCTTGCCCTGTTGTAGAACAACAGAGAACTATCCCTCGGACTACCTACTATTTGCAAATCATTATAATTTATTAAAAAGCCAAACAGAAGAAGAAAGCTTTCCTCCTGTCAGAATAGTTCAAAACAAACTATAAAAGCTACTAATTTCAAATAGAATAGAAAAACAAACTAATAAATATTCACAAAATTAAAAAAAAAAACTTATTATAATCGGCTTGCGCGACGACGCTGACGAGATTTTTTTTTAATTTTAAAATTCACTAATAGTTTATGACAAATAAAGTTTATTATTTTTTTTTCATTTTTCATTTATCTATTGGCATCGGGTAATGTTTAGTAAAATGAGGAAATTTCAATAATTATTTTAAAACCCACTAATAGATTATGACAAAAAAAATTATTAAAATTAGAAAATTTCAATTATTATTTTAAAACCCACTAATAAATCATTACAAATAAAATGTATTAAATTTAAAAAATTTCAATTATTATTTTAAAATCCACTAATAGATTATGACAAATAAAATGTATTAAAATTAATAAATTTCAATAATTATTTTAAAACCCACTAATAGACCATGACAAATAAAATGTACCATATTAAAATGAGGAAATTTTAATAATTATTTTAAAATCCATTAATAGATCATGACATATAAAATGTATCAAAATTAGAAAATTCCAATTATTATTTTAAATCCCACTTATAGTTCATGACAAATAAAATTTATTAATATTAGAAAATTTCAATTATTATTTTAAAACCCACTAAGAGATCATGACAAATAAAATTTATTAAAATTTCAAAAAATATTTTAAAGCCCACTAATAGATCTTAACAAATAAAATTTATTAAAATTAGAAAATTTCAAAAATTATTTTTAAAACTCACTTCTAGATCATGACAAATAAAATTAGGAAATTTCACTAATTATTTTTAAAACCCACTAATAGTTCATGTCAAATAAAATTTATTAAAATTAGAAAATCTCAATTATTATTTTAAATCCCACCTATAGTTAATGGGAAATAAAATTTACTAAAATTAGAAAATTTCAATTATTTTAAAACTCACCAATAGTTCATGACAAATCAAATTGATTAAAATTAAGAAATTTCAATAATTATTTTAAAACCCACTAATAAATCATGACAAATAAAATTAGGAAATTTCAAAAGTTATTTTTAAAACCCACTAATAGTTCAAGACAAATAAAATGTATTAAAATTAGGAAATTTCAATTAATATTTTAAAAGTCCATAATAATTCATGACAAATAAAGACTATTAAAATTAGAAAATTTCAAAAAAAATTTCGAAACCCACTAATAGTTTATGACAAATAAAATTTATTAAAATTAAGGAATATCAATTACTATTTTAAAACTCACTAATAGTTCATGACAAATTATCTATTGGATGAAAATATTACTATATTTTCATATTGCCAACATGCCAACCAGCTTTGAGCTTCCCTACCTACCTGAAGGGAAATATTGAACAAAGATGTATTGTTTTTTAATGCCCGCTTTCACTAAAAAGAAATAATTTATCCTCTCTGTGTGTTTTCAACAGCAATTAACTCTTTCAGGGCAGGCACAGAGGAGAGGCTTGTTGCATTGCGCGCACAAGCCCGGGTTCATTTTATTTATTTATTTATTTTTTGATTACCCCTTAGTGTGTAATTAGCAATGCCTTTGTGAACGTCGAAGCGAATGAACAGTGACCCCCCCCCCCCTCCCCCGTTATTCACTGATGATGATGCCTCCTTTCATCAGCTTCCCAGTCTGTTTCTTTCTTTCTTTTACCATAAAAGAAAGAAAGGCAACACCCCACATATACGCCCAGATGCACGGTAGACAACTTAGGGTAAAAAAATTGCACAGGGGTTTTTAAATTTTAGTGTTAATTACATATTTAAATTTTTTGCCATTTTGATTTGATGACCTGACATCTGGTGGTGTGTTTGACTCTATATATCGAAAAGCGCTCTCTAGCGTCTGCAGGGAGAACATCCTTAATTCTTAAGAACTATCCAAAGATTATACAACATTCAAAGGCATTGTCATAGATAAAAGATACATACCCTTGTTTCAGTAAAAACCGATTTTTATAATAGCAAAAGAACCGGTTCTTACTAGTTAAAACGCCTTTCACTGAATACCTTTGTGGCAACTAGAATTTCTTCTTCTTCTTCGTGATCGGTGTGTAGTGTTCTACAGACCGAAGTTCATGGGATATAGGTAGTATAGTAAGGTCCCTCTCTTTTCTACACAGCAGTAATCCAACCATTAAAGCTGATACAGCCGTGCTTGTATTAATCCGATTCGAAGTCAATCTCCTTGCGCCTTAGTCCGGTACTGCCAAGTACTGCTACCCTCTGGAATGTTTATTTACTTTCCAGTCTAGATCCGCCGTGTTTAGTTAAAAAACAGGGTCACCTCGTGAAGGATGTGGTTCTTCACCAAGCACTGACAGTCTTGATACAAGGGCCAGTCGATCATGTGCGCTGACAACCCAAGTACCCTGATATTAGTGAGGAGTTCCAAAGGTGCTACCTCTACTCCTACCTTGACCCCAACTAGAATTTACTGATGTCAAAAATGAATTTCAGTAAAAACGCGTTTTGATAAAACGACTCAGTGAAAACCCTCGTCAATGTTCATTTAGATTATATGTGACGAATTCGAATCGAGGGTGGTTCCCACCCTCCTCCATCCACGAAAGTAAGCATCATTAAAGAAAGATGTCTCTTTTTAAAGGGATGATAAATAAGCTCTAGATGGAGTTTTTCGTTTCTATTTTTATTTTATTTTTTATTTTTTTCTTATTCTATCGCAAAGAATTATATCGATTTCAATTTGAAAAATTATATTTTGAATCAATTTATAAATCAGTGATATCAAATCTCATGTCCTACTAGTCCCTTTCTTCGAAATGGTTATCTTTCACTATATAAACAAGATCTAAAACATGCGAGTAATACAGTCGGCTCTTGATAATTCGAAATCCAAGGGACTACAAGAAAAATTGGAATTATCGAGACTTCGAATTATCAAGAAGTTTAAATGATCAAGAGGAAAAAAAATTCGAATTATTAAGAGTTTTTATTATAAATTTGAAAATATGTATGAGCTTATATAAATTTTATATATGTTGCAGTAAAAACCCGTTTTTAGTAAGAACGGGTTCTTACTACATAGTTCAAGTTTCACTGAATACCTTTGTGGCTACTAGAGTTTACTGATGTTGGTTGGGTTTGGTTCAAAGGTCTAGAATTTTCATTTTTGACCTTCCGCCTCATTTTGGGTGTTTATTTTCAAAGTTTTTTAAACGAAAATGTCAAAAATTAGAAGCAAAGTTATAGAGCATGTAATTTTTGACATTTTCGTTTAAAAAACTTTGAAAATAAACACCCAAAATGAGCCGGAAGGTCAAAAATGAAAATTCTTGAACTTTGAACCAAACTCAACCAACATCAGTAAACTCTAGTTAAGGTATTCAGTGAAACGCGCTTTAACTAGTAAGAACTCGTTCTTACTAAAAATGGGTTTTTACTGCAACATATATATAACCTCAAGTAAAAAAGAAAAAATAATGAAAACGACAAAAAAGAACAAAAAATTACATATTTAAGCGGAAAATGAGGTGAAAATATTGCTAGGAAAAATTCGAATTATAAAGAGGTGAATTGGCTTAGATCAAATTATAGAACGTTCTCTCCCCCTTGTTACAAAAATGATTTCGAGTTATCGAGCGTATCAAAATACAAAGTATTTTTTCGATTTACCGAAGTTAACAGCTGAAGAGTTCGAATTATCGAGAGTCGACTGTATATGTGTCTGTGTGTATTAATTTGTATAATTATATAATATATATTTCCATCAAGCAGAGGAACGTCAGAGATTTCTGATTATGGATAATTGAAAATGTTGAATGAATCCAATTACTACAAGCGTACCAAGTAATGACCTAATGAGTTGTCTGGAAGTTTTCTTTTCAATAAGTTTAAAATTTAGTTTAGAATTATTTTAAATGGTTAATTTTATTAATCAGTAAAAGTCCATTTCACTTCGGAGTTGAAAATTGATGATTAGTTCAGCAAGTGCTGCACGTTGGTATAGAATCTGGTTTTAGTTGAAGTGAGACTAACAGAAAGGGCAATTAGTACTTTAGAATCCTATTGAGAAAACAGAGAGTGGAAACTGTTTGCAAGGCTTTTAAGAATCTGTTGCAACATTTAACACAAATCCCTTACAATGATGCTAAAACTGAACTTGATTACACTTAATTAGGTTTCAAATTTTGTTTGTATACTTTTAATTCATCGAGATACATGATTTGTAAAAGTGCTGAGTAGTAAACAATTCTTTTAAAAATAAGTTACATTTTGATAAAATACGTGACACGAATTTAAAGATTTTTAGACCCCCATCCCCCTGTGTCACACTCAGTTACATTTTCATTGAACCCCTCCGGTATTGTGACGTCACACTTTACCCTATATAATTTAATATTTGTAGAATTATTTTATAAATTAAACTCAACCAAAGGGATTTAATATATTTTAAGTTTAACTTTATTTGTATTCATATCATTTAACACTATTACCTACTATATATAACCTGAAATCTAAAAAATATATTTGAAAATTTTAAAATTTTTGAAGTGAAACTTCTTTAGCGACGTATCTGTTTGAATATTTTGTTACAATAAAGGGGAAATGACCAA
The DNA here is from genome assembly GCA_024734495.1 of Forficula auricularia. Lineage (NCBI taxonomy): Eukaryota > Metazoa > Arthropoda > Insecta > Dermaptera > Forficulidae > Forficula > Forficula auricularia. The sequence goes on along the minus strand of JALMQS010000150.1, from coordinate 14,463,552 downwards.
ATAGAGGGGAAATAAGAGACAACTCTTGAGGGTCATCTTGCTGGCCAGGGGCTAGGGCCCTTAGACTCCGTAGTGTAAATTTTCCAATTTTTTTAAAGTGTATTTGTTATTAGCTATTAGTGGTTTTTAAAATTAAAGTTTCACTATCCCCGTGAGCTTATGTGGATGAGGCTCACACATTTTTTTATTTGACTTTTGTGACATCACAATTTTTAAGATCCCCGGGACCCCTTGTAACATTTTGTCACATATCTGAGATGCCTCCCTCTCCTTTCTGTGTGACGTAATTTATAGACGGCTCCTAATTACAAACAAGGTTTTCTGTTACAAAACATATTCGAACGGATCTATATGAAGTAAGAGAAATCTTGTTTTCATGGAAATATTCGAAGATGAGATTTAACACATCTTTACATTTCAATATCGCTTGAGTCTGAAAATTTTTGTGAATGTGTGTAACGCGGAGAAAAATAATTTTTAATTTATTTTCTGTCCGTCTGACTGAATTTCGATATAGTCGATATACTCGTTAACTCAAGAACAGAAGAACGTATAAACTTCCTTCTGGTGCTATAAAGGTATAAAGCATATTATATTTTTTTTTGGCTTTTCTTGTTTCCGAACTTTCTGATGATAAATTAAGAAAATCCAAAAAACTATGGAAAAGTTATTTGGGGAATTTTGATCAGTTGTAGCTAATAGCTGAAATTCGGTTCAATGTTTGTATTATTTCTCGGTGCAAAGGTACAGTTTTTTAGAGCAGCGCTTCTTAAACTTTTTTCATTCGCGACCCCATTTTGACTGAGAAATTTTTCGCGACCCCATATTATATAAATATATGGTATAAGTATAAACCATCATTTTTACTAGCAAATAATAAATAAATTTATAGTGAAGCGAATTTTTATAAACATACCTATTATTTACGTACATATAATAATTGTATTATATCAAAATAATAATTAAATGGATCTGCTTGTTTCTTATTAAATAGTCAAACAGGAGTTCATCATCTTCAACATTTTTCAAATTATTATCTGTATTTAGATTTTATAATCGTCAATACTGAGAACGTCGCTTCACATAAATACATAAATATATCTAATGCAAAAATGGCAATTTCAAAATTATTGGTAATTCAATGACAGATATACTTCGAATTCTCCAAACATTTTTTGGCCGTTGCGCATTATAATTTTTTCATTGATTCATTGTCATTGTTGCCCTATGTTTCGCGACGCCAAAATTCAGTGTCGAGACCCCACATGGGGTCGCGACCTATAGTTTAAGAAGCACTGTTATAGAGAACAAAATTGCAGAAAATATTTTTCTTGAAATTACTGTTTGCCTACGAGATGAATAGATTTTGATTTCATGTTAAGTGTACGAAGTATTATTTATAGTATTTATACTATTATTATTTATATATAATATTATAGAAAAAAAACATTGTTTTTATTATTAAAGTCCATAACATCCATATTATTTAATTAATCAAGTACGTTTGCACGTATTTGGACAGGAAAGTGTAAATCAAAAAATTGTCATTGATTTATGAGACGTTTCGCAAACTTTATTTTGGCTTCATCAGGCGAGACGTCTCAATGAATATATGATTAATATTAAGATACGAGCTTTTCGTGCTTGCCTTCGGCACGCCCTCGAAGTTCGGCCCTCCGGGCTGGTGCCCTGGCGGGCAGCGTCTCGGCCCAAAAATTTTATTCCTCTTAAAAACCACACTCCAAATGTATACCCGTAAACTACCGAAAATACATCGTCTCTTAAAAGTTTCGTCCTCTTTAATTTTTGAGTGGCGGGGGGGGGAGGAATAATTATGAATATATTTAAATTTAAATTTCATTTTTCCTTTTCAAAACAAAAATAATGAAATGATTTGTGAACTGCAAAAAATTCGCAGGCTGAATCATAGAAATTATTCAAATTTACGCGGTTTAATTAATTTAATTAATTACAAAAAATATACTTAATGTTTCTTAATTTAAAATGAATTGGAGTCTTTCATTTCAAAATTACATTTATATTTCAAATTTGCCTGGTTAATGAAAATCGATTGGAGCCATCAGTTTAAAATCCGAGCTGACAATTATATTTCAAACTTGCCTCGTTAATTAATATATATTTAATGTTTCTTAATTTAAAATCTATTGGTGTTTTTTCATTTTCATTCGAGTTCAAATGAATACAATATTATCTCGACACAAAGTCTAAATCAAAAATTTATAGTTTTAGTAACAGAAATCATGTTATAGATATTAATGTTAGATTGGTCTAGTGGTTAAAGCTAATGACCTTAGTTCAAGAGTTCGTAGGTTCGATTCTAGGCAAGAGTGAATTTTTTTGAGAAATTTTTCTTAGCGTTGTTACAAATTAATCTAGACAAATATATATAGTATAACAGATGTGCAGTATATACTATAATTAGTCTTATCATTTGAATCATTCTTTTTTATATAAATTGGATCATTGTTCGGAACAAAAAAAGAAATAATTACAATTGATTTTATTCATAAATATGTGCACATCTGTTATATTTTAATATTAATCATATTCATTGAGACGCCTGATGAAGCCAAAATAAAGTTGGCGAAACGTCGCATAAATCAATGACAATTTTTTGATTTACACCTTCCTGTCCAAATACCTGCAAACGTACTTGATTAATTGTTTTTATTATTCAACTTTTAAAAATATTAAATCTCATTTCAAAATAAAATATAGGGTGTGTTTTAGACTTTTAGAGAATACAAATTTTCCCACCCAAGTTTCCATAGATCTATATACAAAATACTTTTTTTTTTAAATGATCTTTACCGTACAGAGGTATATGTTTTTGCAAAAACATGTACCCATAGCTTGGTACAAAATTAAAAGTACCCTCCACAACACTGACTTATATTTAAAAATCTTAGACTTTAATACATTTCAAAGCGAGTTCGTAAGTTTCTCTAATCTTTAGCACATGAAACTATCCGATATCAATGAGGTTTTTAAAATAACTATTTTATATTTCGATTCGGAAATGTGTATGGGTGCTCATCTTTTTGATTTTTGATTATTAAAGTATATTGGCGAAAATCAGCTATCACTAGATGCGCGCCTCGCTCACAATCGGTGATTAACAAACATTCTTATGTGGCGTTATTCTGGTTCACCGATAAGTGTCTAATGTCAGGGAGAGAATTCCCCTTAACTTATCAATTCTATATAACTTGAATAGATATCACCCCTTTCGAGATTTTTGTCAATATAATTATAGTAACCTGGTGGTTCACAAACTCAGACTCATGAAACCAAATATATCCTTGTAAAATTTTTATTATAATATTCTATTTCAAAATATAATTATAATTTTTAAATAAAGAATTTCTTAATTTTGGTTTATTATTAATTGAATCTTGAATCTTATATTAATTAACAACATAAGGTTTTACTTATTATTTTTTATCACCCTCATTAATCAATCTTTATCACGATCTTGATTTCTTTCTTCTACGATGTGTTAAAAAAAGTACTTATGAAGCTAATTGTTTGCAATTTAAATCATTATTGGATGTTAAAGTGAAGGAAAAAACTCCCTACAATGTAGGGTTTGTGTTTTGCTAGTGAATTCAATTGTTTCTAACGTTGAAAAGGGTTGTCGTCTTGACTATTTCCATTCTCTATCCTGCAGTGGTCCAGAGAAGAGATTTCCTCCCCTGGGGGGAACTCTGGTCGATAAGGCAGCAGAAACACACACACATACCCACACAGAAGCGAAAGGAAATATAACAAATCCTTACGACCAGCAAAAAAGGTCTCTCCAACCTGCAGATAGATATACAAAGGTATAAATCTTAAGTATTTATATATGTATATCAAACAAATGTTCTTATCAGCATTCTCATTCCCTATTCGGCATATGTTGGCGTACTGAGCTCACCAAAAGCATATGTTTGGGAATAAGGAAAAAAGGGACAAGTCAGATTGGGACTAGCATACTGATTGTATATTGTTTCAACCATACTTTATATTAGTATATGTCTGTCCCTCTGTGCTTGTATAGGTACTTCTTTTTGCGTGTCTGCCTGGATTCCAATATCCACAATAATAATAAGTTCGAAAGCCCGTAGAGAGTTTGTTTTGATGTCGAAATTTTTGATTGATTAGATTTTGGATCAATTTAGCATCTGAAGTTCTGATTGAAAACTCAGAAGATGGTATTCTTGAATTGTTAACATTATGAGCCTAAATTTATCAGAAATGATTGTATTGTCGCTTTTCAGGGTCCCGTTCAAAACTAAAAATGGGACAATGAAACTAAAATGTCTGTCTGTCCTTATTTCAGAGAATTATAACTTTTAAACTAAATAAGATAGAGAAATAAAATAAGAAGTTAAATATATTCTCCCCACTCCCCCCGAATTGAATTAAAATTAAAATCAAATTTTACGGAGGGTAGAATTATTTGTGGAGTCAAAAATGAAAAATATTTGTTATCATCGGCTATGAGGTCACAGAGAGCTCTAAAATGACAATTTTTATGTGATTTTTTTACCCGCTGTACAGAATTGCTGAACATAATAAAGTAAGTGACTCAAAAGTAGACATACCCCTTAAAGTGGACACCTTAAAGCATTTATGTTTAAAATAAGGGTAAATAGGTCCCAAATTCTTTATGTTATCTTGGCCACTCTTTGCAATAGTGTTCAGAAGCCGATGGAATTGAAACAGACAGAAATTGGAGCCTATTTGCCCTTATTTTAAACACAAATGTTTTAAGGTGGCCGCTTTAAGGGGTACTTTCGGGTCACTTACTTTATAATGAAAAAATTCCAAAAATTCACTTATTTAGAAGAAAAGGAGAAAATTCATAATAAAATAAAATGATAAGATATAATAAATGTGTGAATATTTTTATGTAAAATAAAAATAAGATTGTGTATCTGAGCGGACTTCGTACGGAGATGTTCACTGAATTCAGAATGATCCCTTTATAAACGACAAATAAGAAAGAATTTTATATCTCAAGTATTTTGGAAGATAAAAGGTACCTATACGGGACTCTCAATATGGTGTCCGACTCGTATTTAGCCGACTTATCGGTCCTTGGGTTCAATTTCTAAGAGGGTGAAACAACTAATCTGAAATAATAAAAATGATCCATAACAGCTTGAATTCAGTAGAAGACACCCTCCTATTTTGTAAAGAATCTCAAATTAAAATGCAAAAAAAATCTGTTTATCAAATATGTAAATTGTTTTATTGCTGTATATTTTCCTACCTTCAGTTTAAGAATTTAAGGGCTTCCGAATTCATTTAAAAAATAATTGTATACTATTTTTACTCTTTTTATTCACACTTCATTAAAAATAAAAAAATAAAAACATTTAATTTTTTATTTTTTACAAATGTGTAATTAAGAAATGTAAATTTAAATACAATTCTTTAACATTCTGTTCATGAAAAATTACTATCGAAATAACAAGATCGTTTTTATGTAATGCAATCTAAATTTATTTATTCATTTATGCTAACTGTGTGTATTTTGGAATACCAGAAAGGAAATGAACCAAAAAAACAAAAGATTTATTTTCCAACAAAAACTCGTTCTTTCGTTTTTCATTTGATTACAAGATTGTTTCACATTAATATCTCTAATTTTCCTGTTTCTATTACTTTTTCCCCCTTTTATCTGTCTTCTTCCAATTTCCTGTAGTAATTCATCACGTTTTTCATCGCCAATGCAGACTTTAAACTCCATTTGCAAGGCGCTTTTTCCACGATTTCGATTACTGTAACCCTTAACTTTCTCTTCTCTTTTAATTCCAATACCACCATAACTCTCAATTTGCAAACCGCAATGAATTTAGTTTCAATCGGGGTCCAAGCATACATATACCTACTAACTTAATAACTTCATTCAAACCACATCTTTTAGTATAGTTTCAGAGAATAGACAGAATACACGAAGTTCCTGATTCTATTCTGTAACCGCATAGTGATTCAACAAAGATAAACAGAGCGAATTGAATAATACCAGACTAGTATAGAACGGTCATGTTCCTAAGTTGAATAATGCACTCTTACTTAATAAGAAGTACACATTTATACTCGTAACTATAACGATTAGTTATGAATTTATGTCTGTTTAAAATCTTTTTTTAAAAAATCAAATACTATTATATATATAGTGACCTTCTCCGAGAAAAGGGACCTAGTGTGCCAAAAAACGGGTTTGGACTTAAGAGTGGATTCTGGTACCTAAAAGGGTGTAGAATAAGATTATAAAAATGACTTCAAATTAACATCACCTTAGTAACAAAATTACAAAAGAACCAAAATTTCGAAACAACTTTTGAGATATTGATAACACTCGTTATACAGTTGGCACAAGACTGAAGCGTCACTTTATTCTTTTCCTTTCTTATAGTTATTTTTACAAAAAATACGTCACCACATAGGCATGACGTCACCAAAGTCGGCACCCAATCATAACTAACCATACCAAATCGCATCTCCCAACTGAAGGTGTGTTCAAAGTGATAATGCGTTATGAAACTTTAAATGCGTTTTTCTCAAAACTTCATTTTCACACACTAGGTCCCTTTTCTCGGAGAAGGTCACATATGATGATAATTTTAATAGTGTATACAAACGTAACATGATGTTTCCTTTGTTGTTATTAGGTCCTGATTATGATAAATATTTTGTATAATCAACGAAAATGAAATACATATTAATATTTTTTTTCATTGTTTACCGTTCAACATTTTACCAACACATATTTTGGACATTTTTTAAAACATACTACTTATTTTAAATATTCTTTGAAATCTTTAGTACGTTTCGGCAGATGTTCTGCTGTCCCAAATAAACATCTTGTGGGTTTCCTATCTAATTTTAATATGATTTTTGATTTTGGGTAAAATAAAAACACGTAACTTGTAAGTTTCATGTTTGTACCTTATTTAGTTTACGAGCTAAAATACTCTGTAATATGGACAGATAGACATTGTATCGACACTAATGAGGGTTCCTTTTTACTTCTTAAGCGGTACTCTAAAAATTATAAATAGTATTTCTTGAGACTCGGATTATATTCTCCATTCCAACTTCTACAATATTCAATGCCTCAAATTTTTTTAATGTTGAGCTGGAAGATTTTTACTGATCGGACCAAAATTTAATCCAATTTTCCATATTAACTATATATGGTCCAACCCCGAAAAATCACCTAACTGAACATCAAATTGTCCACAATAATAATCACAACTTGTTTTTCGTAGTATCTATATTTAGTTCACTTGTTCAATGGGATTTAGCTGAGGGTGTAGAAAATTTTTTGTAAGAGATATTATATAGATTATTTTAGTTCACTAGCTCAAAGAGATTTAGCTGAGGATCTCTTAAAACTTTTACAAGAGATAAGTATTAATATTACGGGTCGGATCAAAATTTTAACCAATTTTCTATATTAACCATCTTTCAAATTATCACCACCAAAGACTTCATTAGAAAAACAACACCCTCGTTCTCCTAGGTAGTGTGTATGTTTAGTTCACTACCTCAAAGAGATGTTCAATAACTTTTGCAAACGATAATATATATATTATTTTTTAGCTCAGTAGCTCAAAGAGGTTTAGCTGAGTGTGTCCAAAACTTTTGCAAGAGATAACTTATAGAGTATTTCTCGATAATGTGTGTACAATTTTATCATTACAACAAATTTTTAACATAACTAAATACCATATATAAATACATTTTTCTTAAATTATTTTTTCAATAAAAATAATTTTAATTAATAAATTAATATTATTGAACATATTTAATTCCATTTATTGTAGTTTATATTTTAATAGTAAATATAACATTTAAATATATGAGCCGTTTATTTTGAAAGTGGCCTAAGTCCATTATTTGTTATTTTGAGATATTTGTATTTATATTTTTATAAATACATATATTTATATATATTTTGATGTATTTATTTTGACGAATTCATGATGATATTGTACTCCTTTGGATATGATATTATAATATTGTTAGAGTTCGTGGCTGTGATGAAACTGTACTAGATGAAGGAGGAGGTATCAGCCAAAGATGGAATCTCTGGGTTCACCTTTAATAAAACGTTTCAGCCTGAATTTTATTTGGCCATCTTCATTTAATTAGGCTAAAATTTTTTTACAAATAGATGTTAATTGATATATATTTTATACAAAATTACAAGTTGACCAAATTGGTGGTGATTGATGGAATATCATCTTCCCCCTTCCACACCAACGCTGGAGTTCCTCAGTGATCGGTTATCCCCCCTACGCTTTTTCTTATCTATATCAACGACCTTCTAAACTTGCCCTCCAATCCGGTACATTGTTACGCAGATGACAGCACCCTACATAACGCCCCTGCATCGCATAAAAACCGTGCAGACATTGCCTCTTCAATTAATTTAGACTTATGCAAACTTAAATACTGGGGATCCCAAAACTTAGTTAACTTCAATGCAGGGAAAACTCAGTGTTGCCTTATTTCTAGGCGCGTTGACAGAAACCTCCCAAACATATCATTCGACTCAAACTCACTAGAATTTAGGGATAAAATTTCAATGCTAGGCGTAACTCTAGAGTCTGACCTTTCATGGAATGACCATATCTCAACCACTGCTAAAGCTGCAGCGCGCAAGCTTGGTCTCCTATTTAGGTCTAGACGCTGTTATACTACCAGTCAACTTCTTATACTATATAAGGCGAAAATTCGTCCCTGTCTCGAATATGGCTCTCATCTGTGGAGGGGTGCCTCCAAGCATTCTCTTGCTACACTGGATGCAATTCAGAAGCGAGCAATTAAACTAATAGGAGACCCGGCTCTAACCAACTCACTCGACTCCCTAGCTCCCCGAAGAACCGTTTCTGCCCTTTCCCTGTACTACAGATACTATCACGGTGTCTGTTCAGTCGAGCTGAAATCAATTATCCCCCCTAATGCCCTCTTTACGAGAAACACGCGGTTTTCGAACGCTCAGCACCCCTTCGCTGTCAAATTGGATAAAAGTCGAACAAGCGCTTTCGCCAACTCTTTTATCCCTATGACCTCCAGAGACTGGAACTCGCTCCCTGCCACCATCTTTCCCGCTACTTATAACCTTCAGCTATTTAAGACCCGTATCCACAGATACCTTCGACCTCCGCCCAACCCATAAAATTATTTCTTCTTTTCACGATGGAGGGGCCAACCCAGGCCTTTAGGGGTTGCACCTTTTTAGTGTAACTCCTTCTCTCATCATTAGCATAAAAAATTAGTTGTTTAGACTTACAATTATACACAAAATGTGGTAAACATGTGATCGAACCAAGCCTTGTCAAAAATAAAATATATTTTATCGTCATGTAAATTTATTATATTAATTATATATATAATTTATTATAAAAGTTTCAGAATGAATGTAATGAGTTTATATAAATTTTTTTCTATATATTACATTATAATTAAATATTTGACCCTTATGGGAGGTCATCATAAATCTCGTCATTATTTATTTACAAACATGTTATTATAAATTTGAAAAGAAGACATCTATGTCTAACTAAATCTGTCATTAACTCATTTTTTTCAAAATTGTAGTTAGGCCACTTTCAAAATTAACGGCTCATATATTTATACAAAAAAAAAATTGGATTTAGAAATATTTCATATTTATAATAGAATAACTTCTCTTTTGGTTTAACCGAGAGAAGGCACAGTCTTCCAGTAAACTTTTTAAAATTAAATTATAAAATTAATTTACCTTCAGAGAAGAGTAGAAGTTAAACTTTTGAGATTATTGAAAACACGAACAATTTCTCATATAGATTAAAGTTTGAAATGAGAAGAAAATATATACCGACCAATTCTATATACCCGCAAAGTTTGTAAAATAAAGGAAAGAGAAAAAAATAATAAAACGTTAATGAATGGAAAACAATTTAATTATTTTTATTAAAAAAACCGTTTGTTTGTTTATATATGTTATTTTATGTTTGTTGAAAAGTCGAAAATGATTAAATTTTTACTTTAACTAATGCGAGCATGGGGAAAGTATTGTAATCGGTCTCGCGGCAAGCGCGACTTCAAAGGGTCCTCAGGTAAAGACTACGGAACCCATGGACTCAATTAAGGTCACAAATTGAAGTATTCAATGAGATTGAATTTTAGCACGCTTGAGTTGTTTGCCATAAAAGAATTTAGTCCTTTTGATTTTAAGTCGATTCTTCCACGTTTTCAGTAGATGTTGCCATTAATAGTCAAAACATCAAAAATGGAATGCAATAAGGTTATTCCTCTAGTATTAGATAAGAATCGATAGTTATTTTTGATTTTAAGTCGATTCCTTCATGTCTTCAGCAATGGTTACCAATAATAACCGAAGCGTCAAAAATCTAATGTAGAATGGTTATTCCTCGACTGTTAAATGAGAATCAATCGCTATTTTTGAATTTAAGTCAACATGGACTACTAATAGCAAGTGATATCTGATTAATAAAAAAGGAATAAACATATTAATATTTCAAATGAATTTGGATAAAGTTTAGCAACGATCCGTTGCAGTTTATTTCATTAAGTCCGTGCGGATGGATGGATGTATGGATGTATGTATGTTATCGATATTTGGCCCACGATTTTTTCCACACCGTTGCACCGATTGAAATGAAATTGAAAACCTACCATTAGTTTAACAAAATGAAGTGCTGATTAGTTTTTGGTACATATCGGCCCACAAACATTAGTACTTTATTTCAGTACTTTCTTAGTTTTTTCTAAATATCTTGAAAATGACATAACCAATTTTGATGAAATTTAATATCCTAATTAAGTAACTTAGGGACCACAAAAAAGGTTAAATAAAGTTTTTAGTAAAATTATATTTTAAAGTACTTTACTCTAGAGTAAGATAGTACCTTTTTTTTAATTTTTTATTTAAAATTTTTTAAATTTATTCATTTGATCGTTTTAATATAGCTCATTTAACCTTGCTCAAGTAAGAATGGATAGGCTTCTCTCTGTGAAATGTTAAAAATTTGGGAGGAAATTTTATAAGTAACCATAGCAACTGCCTTGTTTTCTTCTCCGTTACCTTTTCTGAAGACATAGAGGAATCGACTTAAAATCAAAAATAGCGATTGATTCTCATCTAGTCTTCTTCTTCTTCGAGTGCCATACCCGAAACGGGTGTCGGCTCCTCTCCACATATACCTGTGAAGAGTGTGTTTAGTTGTTTTACACAGATATATGGGACCTACTTTTTAACGCCGGTTCCGAACGGCTAATTTGGAGAGGTTACTAGGCAATTATACTCTTGGTAGGTTGCCATTACTTTCCAAGAGGAGGCGACTGAACATATCTATCTGCCGAGACTCGGTCTCGAACCAGCGATCTTCGAGTCAGCGACCCAACACTCTAGCCACTGACCCACAGTCGCCTCTTCTCATCTAGTACTTGAGGAATAATCATTCTATATTGAATTTTTGACGTTTCAGTTTTTATTGGTAACCATTGCTGAAGACATGGAGGAATCGACTTAAAATCAAAAATAGCGATTGATTCTCATTTAGTACTTGAGGAATAACAATTCTATATTAGATTTTTGACCCTTCGATTATTATTGGTAACCATTGCTGAAGACATAGAGAAACCGGCTTAAAATCAAAAATACCTATCGATTCTTATCTAATACTAGAGGAATAACCTTATTGCATTCTATTTTTGATATTCTGACTATTTATGGAAACCTCTACTGAAAACGTGGAAGAATCGAGAATCGTGTGTTTCCCCCAAATGAGACTTTGAGGGGATTATGTTTTTTTTGTCAGAACAACTGCTAATCGAGTGTGCTAGGTAAAGTCGAATAACTCACCTGTGAATTGCATTCAGTGTGGCAAGAGAATGATTGGTGACAAGTCTTCGCAAATGAGAGCAATATTCGAGATAGGGCCAAATTTGAGCCTTGTATAAGGTATTAAGCTGAATAGAAAGCCAAGCTTATTTGCAGCACTTTTTGAAGCAGAAATATTGTCATTCCAGAAAAAATTAAGACCTAAGGTTACTTAAAGTGATCAAAGAAATGGTATATGAAAAAATGTGTTTTTTTTAATGAAAATGATGAGAGAAAGTATTACACCAAAAAGATGCATCCCCTAAATCCCTAGGGTTGGCTCCTCCATCGTGAAAAGAAGAAGAGTATTTTATGGACTGGGCAGTGGTCGAAGGTATCTGTGGATACGGGTCTTAAACAGCTGAAAGTTATAAGTTGCGGGGAAGACGGTGACTGGGAGCGAGTTTCAGTCTCTGGAGATCATAGGGATAAAAGAGTTCTAAACAATAAACATGGCTTAAATATAATATTTTTGAAAAAATAATTATTTCTTTGATTTACATATAAGATTGGATCTTTTTTAAGTTAAGAAATTTATGCAAAACACAGATTGAATTTTTTTGATGAAGAAATCATATTATAATACAGAATATTTAGACTTCTAATTCTGAATTCATTTTTAAGCATTCTTGAAATGATTCCGGAATTCGGAGTTAAAACGTCGTGAATCTATGATCTAATCTTGTCGTCAAAAAACATTTAACATTTACTCGAAAGCTTCTTCATAATTCAAGATTGAAGCAATCTTTGTTTAGATATAATTAAAAAAAAGAGAATTTTGAGACGTTAACAGGAGTTCTTTTGTTTTTGTGATTACATCACTTCTAGTCGAATATTTATTTTCAAATTGAGTTCTGGAAAGAAGTTTCAATATTGATCTGTTTGTCCATGAACTGTTTGTTCACTTAAAGATTTCCAATCTGAATGAGCTGAAGGTGATTTCGATTCGAGAGCTCTGGATTTATTTTTTAAATCTTCTATTAAAATTTTTAACCACAACATCTGACTGGATTATATCATATCATCACTCGGATCTGCGTCGAGGGATATCCAAGATTCCTATTAACCTCCTGGATGCAAATCAGAGACGAGTAATAAGACTAATTAGATTCTTAAAGAAAAATAAATAAAGGTGTTCTCTGATTAATGTAAATAAACATATACATATATAAGTTAAGTTTGCAAAATCTGCAACGTTTCTTTTTTCTAACTATTCTTTCTCACGCATTTTGCAAACTTTGCACTTCTTCCTTCCAGTCCATCCTTTCTCACGGCTCGCTATCTGGAGCTAAGCGACAAAAAGTATAGATTCAGCATTTTAAATCATTATAAAAGGTGGATTCACCGATGAACAAATCAGTCTTGTACTCAGAGGTGTACTCACCCAGTCATCTCAACTGACCCTTGGACACACTAGTATATTGATTTAAGGCCTAATTTATAGGACCTTAACGAAACTGTTAACCAGTACCAAATTTCCACTCATCAATCAATATCAGTAAGGCCTAATTTATAGGACCTTAACGAAACTGTTAACCAGTACCAAAATTTCACTCATCAATCAATATCAGTGCAGACTCCCAGGATTTTGGGGAACGAATTTTCGTAACCCCGAAACGGTAATAACCCGTGACAAAACTTTATTATCCTGGTCAAAATTAAATCTATAGTGTTTCCCTAAAAATTAACTATTGTTATGTGTCTCTAACTATAAAATTTTTTATATAAACTTTTGTAATATAAACAAAACTTTTTCCTTAATAAATATATATTCCAAAATTTCTCGAATATCAGTTATCCACTGCTACCATCATCCATTTGCTCTACCAATCTTTCACATGTTCCCAATTCCTTTTTAAAAATCTAATAAAGGAATTGAGAATATAAGTTATATACATATCTGCCCATAATTATGAAAGTGGTCTAAGTCAAAAAATTTAAAAATTAGTTTTTTCATATTTTATGTCCCATCCATTTAAAAAGTACAATAATAAGATGTCGGTTTTGAAAAATAGCATAAAATTAAACCGTCAAGTGGATTTCTAGTTGTCTCATTATACTGAATTCGAATCTTGTTTATTTTATAAAACCTCAAATATCTCGAAACTAACAATCAATGACTTAGTCCACTTACATAATTATGGACACATATATAAAGTGGGTATATAAATAATTTATTTGTTACAGATTATACTCGTAGTTTGAAAAGTTTTGACCTTCTTTTTAATAAGAAATATTTTATCTATAATATTAGGACTATTTTCTTTTTTTTTAGAGACGGACTGGTAGAATTTCAACCGGAAATTGATGGCAGGGAGATCAAGTTTAATGAAAAATAAAATTCTGAATAAAAGAATTTATTATCACTGTCTTATAAATCGACGTTTCGGAGAATCTTCACTTTTTTGTGGATTCGTCAACCATTTTAAATTATAATGAGTTTCCTGTTGGAGTTGGTGTTGTTTCATAATAAGGAAATGGATAAAGTAAAATAATTTAAAATATATAGTTTTATATCTCGATATAATATATTAGCCCCATCATCAAGAGTTTTACAGAGGCTAAAGATAAATATGAATGTATTGAATTTATGTATGTCCAATTTTTTGGTTTGAGAGAGGGAATAGACAATTTTAAGCCATGAAGAAGGGAGAAGATCCTCTAAAACAGTGAACTCCAAACTTTTTTTACCCCGTATCCTTATGACGAAAATAATCATTAATTGTACACCCCCGTGTGTGTGTGTCAAAAATGATTTTTTTTTCAGGAAATGAACGAAAAAAATGCAAAAAATTAAGTTTTTTTTTTAAATTTATTTATTTTAAATGAAACAATATACCAATATACATGTAATTGATAAATTACAAGAGGACATAAGGGATTTTGAAAAGAACTGTGGAGAACCCTTTAGGATTTTCTGCATACCCCACTTTGGAGATCACTGCTCTAAAACGTCTGTTTTTAAGAAAATAAAAATGACGTTCCAATAAATTATTTTATTCGGAATTATATTTTTCATTAATCTCGGGTTGCCTTCCATCAATTCATCATTGAAATTCATTCTGCTGTTTCTCATGGTTTCAAATACCCGAATGAATGTAGTCAAATTCGTTTTGTTAGTAAACAAGCTGGTCATCTTCCAAACGAATACTGAATAACTAATTTCATTGGCCCATCGTAGTACCGTCTCTACTCTTTTGTTTTATTATAGATATTAACTTGGTGTTTATTCTAACAAGATTAAATCATTGAATCTCGCTAAAGCCACATTTACTAGATACACAATATTTTCAAACATTCAACAGCCTGTTGTAATATGAAAATAATTAATATGATTTCATGAAATTCTCTTTAGATTGAAAATTAAATCAATAGAACATTAACAATGACATAAGCTGGCGCGTATACAATTACAATTCGATCATAACGCATCGCTGACCACATTGAGAGCCTTAAATTCTTCTTATTCTATGGTAGATTTAAAAATCAATAATATCGCAATTAGGCCTCTATGTGATATTGTATTTTTTATTTTTTTTATTATTTATTTACAATCAGCTTAAAATCACATATAGCTTTAAGTAAATTTGATTACATAGAAATGGACTTGAATGGACAGTAATCCAGTGATGACTTCCCTAATTGAATTTATTTTTCCAGTTAAAAGTTAACATTCGATCTTCTGAATCCAATACATGACATTTATTTCTTCTTCTGATTGTTTCACCGTTATCAAGAAGAACGATGGCCTATATATTGTGTGATTTTCCAGTTTTCTTTTGTGCTTAATGAATTGATTGGTTATGACCTCTCTAACTGATGGTACATCAAGATCAATGTGTAGTCTTTCATTTGTAATATACCAGGGAGCATTTGATATGCCTCTGAGAATTTTCGATTGGGCTCTTTGAATTTTACTCAAGTTAGATTCACTGCGTGTTCACCAGATTTGACAACCATACAACCATATTGGCTTGAGTATTGACTTGAAAAGTAAAACTTTTGTTTTTAAAGCAAGCTGTGAATTTTTTCCTAACAGCCAATACATTTTTTTATATTTAATATTAATCGGCATGTGATTTTTTTTATTAGTGATGGTGATATGAGTAGTTGAAATTTTTAAAAATTAAATTAATTTAAAAAAATTCTAAACACTCATTTGTTTTCTTTAATTATTGTTAGAATGGCAAATAAAAAAACTATTGACCTCTCAGTATACAGGGTGGTGACTTGGCCGACGCAGCATCGCGATTACAATGTTAATTTTTGAATATGCATTTATTTGCTCCCCTAATTATTTTAGAGTTAAAGTTCTTATAGGTTTTTTGTAGAGAAAAAAATACTGAATCCGAACAAATTTTTGTTTTCAAATTTTGAAATTTCAGAACCGTAATAATCATCATTATAAATAATTGTATTTTTACAAAAATCACTGAGGCCGTGGAATTATTAAAACAAACATGCCATTTTCATTTGTTGTTTCTATTTGACGTTTAATGTGATGATTTATTTTTGGGGGGTCGGGTAGGCTAGGCGGTAGCATGTCAGCCAGCTAACCAAGAGGACCCGAGTTCGAATCCGACTTCGAGGCATCCGGCTAAAATCTGACCCCCGAGGTAGAGACAAATTTAAATAAAATAATTAGTATCGTAAATGGCTTATGGCTAGAAAGGCCGAAAAGCCAATGTAGCGGCCCGCTCTCGCTCATGGCGACGAGCCTTGAGACACGGCCGCTAGATGACTCAGTCGGATCGTTGCAGTCGTTTTTGCATGAGTGAAATATTATCACCCATGCTATAATTAAAGCGACTCGATTCCGATTGGAGAAGCGAATCTGGAGGGGCCACCGCGATCCAGCAGCCCCTCCCCTGCACACACCCTAGATGAACACGCAACCTACAACTCTGCATACGCAAGATTGTTAGGACCCCATCGACTTGATGGGGGGCGCGGCACAAAGCGCCACACAGCACTCACTTCAAGAGAGCCCTAACAATACTGGTGTCCGCCCCACGTGATTGCAAAGCAAGCAGCCTCTTGACCCACCAGCTAGGTGGATAGAGCCTTGCCCGGCTGACTTAGTCGGTAATCGGCAATCACCCAAGAAAGAAAGGGTGTGGTGTAGCGGCCCGCTCTCGCTCATGGCGACGAGCCTTGAGACACGGCCGCTAGATGACTCAGTCGGATCGTTGCGTCGTTTTTGCATGAGTGAAATATTATCACCCATGCTATAATTAAAGCGACTCGATTCCGACTGGAGAAGCGAATTGGATTCGAACAAGCGAATCTGGAGGGGCCACCGCCATCCAGCAGCCCCTCCCCTGCACACACCCTACATGAACACGCAACCTACAACTCTGCATACGCAAGATTGTTAGGACCCCATCGACTTGATGGGGGGCGCGGCACAAAGCGCCACACAGCACTCACCTCACGAGAGCCCTAACAACAGCCAAAAAAAAAAAAAAATAGTGATGTCTTTAGTGATTATTTTAGAGCATAATTAGAATAAAAAAACTGAACAGAATTAAAATTCTAAAAGATAATTACATCAGATTTTGTCTAATTCATAATTTAAAAGTCCAAAATAAAAAACGATTTTAAAAATGTAGATATTTATTTAAAAAATTTAAATTCAAAACTTGTATTGTTGTCAATTGTTTAAGTTTTATTGTTTATACTAGTCTCAAAATGGATTCATGTTGGTGAACAAATCTATGATTATAAAACAAAACTTAACTTTTTAAAGTCAGTTCTTATTACAATGTATTCATTACAAGAAAACGTTGTAATAATTAAGTATTTTTATTCTGGAAATAGTGCTCGGCAAGTGAGTTCCTTGTTTAGCGTTAAATATCCGAATCGGCCAATTCCAGCTGATACAACGATTGACAGAATAGTTCAAAAATTTGAAACTACACGCACTCTACTAAATAATTGTAAGTGTAATAAAGACGCACAGAATTTACGTGAAAACGAGGAAAATGAGAACACCTTCAATGTTCCATGGCCTCAGTGATTTTTGTAAAAATACAATTATTTATAATGTTGATTATTACGGTTCTGAAATTTCAAAATTTGAAAACAAAAATATGTTCGGATTCAGTATTTTTTTCTCTACAAAAAACCTATAAGAACTTTAACTCTAAAATAATTAGGGGAGCAAATAAATGCATATTCAAAAATTAACATTGTAATCGCGATGCTGCGTCGGCCAAGTCACCACCCTGTATACATAAGTCCACCTTGTACCTAAATGGCCTTTAAATATTTTTTGATATTTGTATTTTTGACTTATTCGGAATTAGAAAAAAATATATATTCAAATACAAGTAAGCAATTGTCCTCTTCTTGATGCAAATAAACATACACATATATACAATACGTGTGTGTGTGTGTGTATGTTTATTTGCATCAAGCAGAGGACAACCTGTTTGATTTCTCTTTATGAATCAACAACTCTGCTACTCTCGGCAAAACAGAATCTTTTCAATAAAGAATCATTAATTTCATGTGTTAAGTATATCATTTAAATATGTCATCAATTATAGTTCCAATTGACATATTATTAAATTTCATTTACTTGGAATTGATTACTTCCCATCCCTGGGGATAAAAATAATGCTTGTGTATCTAACAATAAATTTTCTTCAATATTAAGAAATAATCTAGTTTTCGAATTTGACTAATAACATTTTTTATTTGCAGATTTAAATAAAAATGCAATTACTTCAAAATCTTCAAGATGCCAAGAATAGCATTTAGCCTATTTACTTGTCAATTATAAAGGATATGAATTTCAGAATAATGCGTATTACAACGTAAGTCCAAACTCAAATAATCATCAGATTTAAAAGATTAGTTCTCCTGTAGGGTAGTTGAAGGGCACCAAGCGAGTCAGTTATAGTTGCATAAGCTGCAGGTGCTAGAAATAAGAATAATGTTTTAGCATGTTCAGAAGTTATTCATGTTTATTCCATTTCACTAAAATTAAGTGGAGAAAGCTCAAGGAGGATAGTATGATTTGGGACCCTATATCTCTATTATAAAAGTAACTCCTTACGAGAATAGGGCATTTCCAGTAATAGCAGAAAAAAGTGGTAAAATTTGTTAACAAAGCTTAGGGGCCATTCATAAATTACATAAGACGTTTAGGGGGGGGGGAATCCGGTCTTAAGTATTTTTTAGTAAAAATCAATATCAATTTAAACAACTAAATTCAGGGACATCACTGAAAAAAAGATCGGTCAGACCAATATCTGCCCAGAATAAATCATTAATGCGTTCATTTGTATTATATTTATATATTTTATAAAAAAGTAATTTACTTTAGCCATTGAAATGTACTAATCTATTCTTATTAAATGAGCAAAAATTGTATATTTATTTATATATTTATTTGTTTATATATTTGTATCTTGGTTATATTTTGAAAAACAACTCTACCGATTTTGATGAAATTCACGGGTTAGGGGTTTTTGGGGTGACAATTCGACCTGTCACGGTCTCATCTTCGACAAAATTGTTTTTGATGGTTTTTTTTTCTTAATAAAATTAATTATTCTCAGGTAGACAAATCCCATTCTTAGGGTTTTCAAAAAGATCTCCCTTTTCGTTTTGTACCCAGGCACACAATGGGTTGCCTTATTTCATTGTTCTAAAAGGCCTTAAAGAAGTATTGTGTTTGTGGTTTGTTGTTCTCCATAAACGTTAGAATTATTAATAAACGTTTTATAATTGTTTTTATAAAGAACCTTATTTATTTAATAAAATAAAAAATAATCAAGAATTTATTTAAAAATATCTTTCGCATAAGCAGATCTCAATTTTATGAAATAATAACATAGTGGTCGAATACATTATATATATTTGTATTTTTTTTAATTTGAAAACGGCTTTCAAATAAAAATCGACCTTTTTATCAGAATTTTAAATTAAAAATAATATTAAAATAAAGCTTTTAACTGAAGGAAGAAGTTCTCGAGCATCGCTCGGTGCCTCCAGGTACTATAATTAAAAGTAGTGAAATCTCAATAAAGAATATTTTTTAATTAAATGGTCGTTTATTTTGTAAATATTTTCATTCCTTACGAAAATTTATTACTAAGGGTAGGAGGGAGTAATCAAAATCTTATGATGTCTTACACGGGGGGGGGGGGGGAATTGAACTATCCAAAAATACACCTTTCCTAATTTATGAATGGTCTCTCATAGCAATGAAGACACAAATTTGAATTTAAAAATTTAAATTTTATTCAATTGTAAGTTTCGGATTGTTGAGTTCTTGAATCTTTCACATGAGCGCGTGATAGGCCAAGTCTGTCTCTAACAATAATGCCTGCTCGAATTATATTATATATTAAGGACAATTTAAAATTGTATTCTCTATAGTTAGTTTATTATATAAAATTGACTCTGATTAAGGTGTATTTCTAATATTAAACATTTTCTTGATTCTTCTCAAAGGTAGGGATATACTTTTCGAAAAAATTATTTTAGAATATTGCTTTTAGACCCGCTGTTCTTGATAAAATTACATACACATTACTACTATAATTAATTATAAATTAAAAATTATTCACAATTTTTATAAGCTATTGATAAATTAATATAGTATATTAATATATATTTTATTTTATTTTTATTAGAAAAGTGAAAAGACCTTAAAAATTTTAACAGATAATTAATTGACGAAAACACATCATTACAATGAAAGGATTTTGAATCAAATTTAGGGAACGCAACACCGCGTTTATAGTGAAACATTGTTAAAGTTAAATTAGGTTGGAGTTGGTGGTGTTTCACAAGGAGAAAATTAAAATACAAAGATTTTTTAGTTTACTCTATATATTTCGAGCTCTTAACTCATCGTCAGGAGAACATTGACTGAGATTTGAAAGGATTTTGGTTAAAATTTAAAATTTTAATTTTTTTAAATACTCTACATATAGTATATTTTATATAAACATTTAGTTCATTCTTTAAAATAGCCTTAAATCTTAGTTAATTTTCTCTCATATAATTTTTAGATTTAATTTAATTTGACATTTTTTTATGATTTAGTAATTATTTGAGTTTTTCATTAGGTACAAAACAGCTGTACATATTGCTTCTATTTAGTAAGACCCTTTGTATACATAATCGGAGGGCCACTAGAAGGCTAGAAATGCAAAAACGAACCACCCAAAATGGGAGGGGGTCAAAAAATGAAAATTCTTGCCCTTGGACCAAACTCAACCAAATTTTGTATACATAATCTGTGGGCCTCTAGAGAGCTAGAAATGCAAAAATGGGTGTGGTGCAGGGGTGGGCTGCAGAGAGTCTGGGGTGGAAAGGGTGCGTAGTGGAGTGTGGAGATGGAATGGGTTTGGGGTGCGGGGGTGGATTGCAAGGGGCCCAGGATGGGTGTGGGGTTGGAATGGGGGAAGGGTGCGTAGTGGGGTGCAGGGTGTGTGCAGAGGTGGAATGGGGTTGGAGTGTAGGTGTGGGGGTCCAGGGGCGTAGCCCCGGCTACCAGAGACGGCCGCCGAAGGCGGGCTTCTTAGCTAGTCTTCTAATAAAAATATAATATTAATTTTAATTTTTTTTTGGCTTTTCCGCCCTTCTAGCCATAAGCCTAATTACGATATTAGTTATATTTTTTTTAAATTTGTCTCTACCCCCGGGGGTCAGATTTTGGCTGGTTGCCTCGAGTCGGATTCGAACCCGGGTTCCCTGGTTAGCTCGCTGTCACGCTACCGCCTAGCCTATCTGACTCCCCAATTAATTTTAATTATTTAATTTTAATGTTTGATTGTTAATAAAACCTGATAAATGATTGTTATTTAAAATTCACAAGAAACGCAAAATTGTCAAAATTACTTAGTAAGCCCGGAAGGCAGGCAAAGTCTACATGCTGAGAAAGCTCTAGTATTGAATTAAATTAAAAATTTTCAATTTTTTTTTCATTGTCTTAAACGTGGAGAAAATCATTTTCAACCATTATTTGCCTTTTTTTGTCGGCAGCTTTAGTACTACTTTAGATCAAATGCATTTCAAGAATGCAAAATACAAACAAGTCCAGATCTGTTTCAGACTATCAGGGAATAGTTTCTTAATTTCTATTCTAATAGTAACGGCCTTTTGACTATAGGTAAGACAATTTAAAATCCAAATGAATATCAGATTTAGATATATTTATCATTTAATATTATTTTAATTCACCAAAACTGCAAACAGTTTATCTAGTTTTGAAAAAGTTTCACTTTTTCTCCATTTTTTTTTTTTTTTTATAAATATACGATATATATGACGGCGATGCTGAAAGTTCGTTGTTTGTTTCGAAATACTTAAAGTTTTGGAAAATAAATAAACTTTAATAACCACCCATATGGCTTTACCATACACCTACACCATCTAATCGTATAATAAAATAAAATATAAATATAATAATCACAAAATATGAATTCAATTCATATTTTCATTTTTTGACTAGGACCACTTTCATAATCACGGGCACATATATTATTCACTCCATCATTGATTATTTTTAAATATAGCCGCCCTAAAAACATGCTTAAAATTTATAATTATAGTATTTATGTATTTATTGGTAAGCTAAAGTCTCTACCAGCAATTCAGTTTTGAGAGTTTGTACTGAAATAATCATTTTTGGTCAATTAAATAGCGTTCTCAAACACCCTTCTGTTTTCCGTGAAACTTTATCGATATTCCATTAAGTCTGAAAACAAAATCCTTCTTTCGGGCAGGGAAATACTATAAGCCCCATCTCGCTGTACAGTCTTTTTTTATATATAAAAACTCTTTTATTTTTAACTTTATATACGGGTATCAGGAATTCGATCGAAGGCTCTGTTGACAGACACAATGGAGGACAAAACATTTCTTTTCAATATCCATAAAAATTCCAGTAATTTTCTTTTAGTATAATATTAATAATACTTAAGAATAGTAACACCCACGGATACACACACTATTGAAAATGAGTTCTAGAAAAATGTCAACTAGCATATAATAATGCTTCTTATTCACTTGCATCTAATTGGAAATTATGCACTATCAAGCTTAGAGTATAAAGCCAGGAATTTATAATGTGTGTCTTTATGTTTGAATTCCGATGCACATGATAACTCAAGAAATAAAAGTCATAGAAAGTTCCTTTTGGGGCTATTTTGAACATAAAGAACTTATTAGATTTTGATCATAAGTTTCCTGTATTTGATTCGATCGCGAATCGAATGGAGATGATTTTTGTCAAATATTAAGTGAAAATGATATCCGAATTTATATATTTCTAACTTGAAATAGTGAAGTTAATTTTCTTATTACTATATGAAAGAATAATTCACACATTAACGAGAATTGTTTTTGATCGCCCTTTTTGATATATTAATGAGAAAATTAACTTCACTATTAGATTTTGAATTCTATAATTTCAAAAATGCAATTTTTTGAAAGATTTCATTAAGATTTTCAGAGAGTTGTCTTGTTAAAGGCAGAACATTTTTTTTCAATTTTAATTTGATAAATTAATTGATTTATTTAAGGTTTTTCGTGAAGCTATAGTAGTAGATTCATTCAATAATTTTCATGTTTATCTCTTTTATAACTGAAAAGCGAATACAAATCACTTTCAACCATTTTTGAGTCTCGTTTTCTAGGCTCTAATACAAACAAAAACCCATGAAAGAAAAGCCCTAAAAAGTATGTTAGGTTAGTTTTGGCATTTTTAGATTACTGTGGGCCCACTGATTATGTATACAAAATTTGGTTGAGTTTGGTACAAGAGCCTAGATTTTCATTTTTAGACTCTACACCCCCACCCCCCATTTTGGTCGGTTAGTTTTTTCATTTTTAGACTTCTGGGGGCCCACTGATTATGTATACAAAATTTGGTTGAGTTTGGTACAAGAGCCTAGATTTTCATTTTTAGACTCTACACCCCCACCCCCCATTTTGGTCGATTAGTTTTTTCATTTTTAGACTTCTGGGGGCCCACGGATTATGTATACAAAATTTGGTTGAGTTTCGTACAAGGGGCTAGATTTTCATTTTTTGATCCTACACCCCCCATTCTGGGAGGTTAGTTTTTGCATTTTTAAACTTCTGGGGGTCCACTGATTATGTATACAAAATTTGGTTGAGTTGGTTGCTGGTAGCTTAAATGGCCTAGATTTTTAATTTTTAACCCCCCTCCACTCCCCTTAATTTTGGGTCGATATGCACCAAAATCTAATCAGCTCTTAATCTCAATGCACCAAAACTACACGTGAAATTTGGTTTTGATATTCCATCTCGTTTTAGAGCTAGCTCGTCCACAAAAATTTGGTAACGCACATACTAACAGACTAACAAACTTTTTGACAAAACAATTATTATCTCGAAAATTTTTTCGATGTTCATTTATTAGGGCTTTTTTGTAGACCGAAATGTTTTCGCTCAATTTTTACTTTATTTAAATCAAAATAGTTTCAGCCGTTTTTGAGATATTTCGAAAAAAAATGAAAAAAAACAACTTTTTCATGCACGATTACAATACTTGACCATACCCTGTATGATAAAGTAAAAATTCCAATGTTATTAGGCGTTTGAATGGTTATACTTAATAAGATTAAATTTGAAATATATGTTTTCATTTATAAACTGCTTCTATGTCTGTATCAACATAAAAAACTCAAACCGTTAGTAGAGAAAATATTTTATAGAGTCTTGAAAAATATTTCATTTTTCATTCAATTTAATTTTAAAATTAATGTAAAATTTATAAAATTATTTATTTAAGTTATAATAATCATTAGTATACCAATAGTAAGGGGAGTCCCCTAAGTCTACCCTTTATTGTATTCCTTGCATGTTTCAATATGATCCCCTTTATAAAGATGTTTTTCCTCAAGGTTTATCAAGCTTTTTTTTCCAACCGACTAAATTCGTTATCGGATTTGGAAATTTAGAAAAATGACTCGTCGGGAAGTACAAAAAAAATCAATGACATATTTGATTAATCGAAAATGACGCCACACTAATATGTCTTTTCTACTGGAAAACGTGTATGTGTGTGTTTAAATAAATAATGTAGATGTATTTAAGCTCTCTCCCTCTGGCGGCTTTTTTATTAAAGAGTACCTTTTCAATGAATAAAAAAAAAACAATTTCATTTTTTGATTGAAATATTCGATTAAACATAGGTAAATAAAAAAAATAATCGATTCTAGGATTACTTTCAAAATGAAATTTTATTTTTATAATCTTGACAAGCTAGATTTTCTATATTTTAATTTAGAATTCATTTTTTTCTCAGAGCGAGCCTTAAATAGCAGGAGATATGCAAAATAAAAATGTGCGATGTCTCCATATATTGATTTTCTAATTAAAATTTAAGACTTGACTGTATGTTTAGATTTAGTTAGAATCAAGTAGTCGCAAAGTTTTTTGATGAAGATTAAATCTTTGAGTAGGTAATATGTTTTTCCCTTTCTATACATGTCAGATTCCAGATTAGTTACACCACAAGGGCAAGGCAAGATCCCGGACTGGTTATTTGACATCAAGGTTCAATTCTCGAAGTGGTTAATACAACCCTTCTGACATAATTAAACTTATCCATAACATTGAAGAGTTTTGTCTAGAGTAGCAGAGTTGTTGATTCACAAAGAGAAACAAAGAGGTTGTCTTCTACTTGATGCAAATAAACATACCTATACACATATATATCGAAATTATATATCTGTATATATTTTATTTATTTGTTTGAGATTATAGTTTCGAAGACTTGGTCTTCATCATCAGTCTTTTTTAATTATAAATATTATGGTTCCCAGCTAAGTAAAGATCGAAAAATTTTCAATACCATACAGTATTGACCCCATGAAAAATAATATTTATAATTAAAAAGACAGACCAAGTCTTCGAAACTATAGTCTCAAACAAATAAATAATATATATACAGATATATAATTTCGATATATATGTATGTATGTTTATTTGCATCAAGCAGAGGACAACCTCTTTGTTTCTCTTTGTGTTCTCCATAACACCTTAATACCTAGGATTTAGTAGTTGACCACCCTTCATTTTCTATAAAAATCTTAACTCAGCTACTTATCGTCATTTGACTTTCATATCCAAATAAAATAATTAAAAATAAAAACACTCAATCTTAAATTCTTATTTTAAAAAGTTCAATTTGCCACTAATATAGAGTTAATTCTAAAGAAAAGATAGAGTTGATCAACTAATGAATGCAAAGTGTTAAGGAT
This sequence comes from Forficula auricularia, assembly GCA_024734495.1. Taxonomy (NCBI): domain Eukaryota; kingdom Metazoa; phylum Arthropoda; class Insecta; order Dermaptera; family Forficulidae; genus Forficula; species Forficula auricularia. The sequence goes on along the minus strand of JALMQS010000150.1, from coordinate 14,437,386 downwards.
GATTTTATTATACTATGTCAGAAGTGTGTATTTCACCCCTCGGAAATTGAACCCGAGTGCCAAAATGCTAAGGGGCCTTTGGCTTGACTTTCGACATATATATGTTTCAGTAAAAAGCCGTTTTTTACTAAGAACGCGTTCTTACTAGTTAAAACGCGTTTCACTGAATACCCCTGTGGCAACTAGAGTTCACTGATGTTGGTTGAGTTTTGTTTAAAGGACTAGAACCTTCATTTTTGACCTTCTGCTCTCATTTTGGGTGTTTATTTTTAAAATTTTTTAAACGAAAATGTAAAAAAATACATCCTCTACAACTTTGCTTCTAATTTTTGACATTTTCGTTTAAAATTTTTTAAAAATAAACTTCCAAACTGAGGGCAGAAGGTCAAAAATGAAGGTTCTAGTCCTTTAAACAAAACTCAACCAACATCAGTAAACTCTAGTTGCCACAAAGGTATTCAGTGAAACGCGTTTTAACTAGTAAGAACGCGTTCTTACTTAAAACGGGTTTTTAGTGCAACATATATAACACCAGCCACACCAGCCTTAGAACTGTAAATTAACTAATGATGTTATTTCTATACTATATATTCATATAATTTAAAAAAAATCAAAACTTTAAAAAAACAATCTTAGGAACTTTTATTTTAAATCCAAACGTTTCAGGAGAATTTCTCCCTTTATCAATGGAATTTTAATTTGAAAAAGAAAGCAACATAATTTTTAAAATCTTATTAAAAGCAACTTTTTTTTTATTTTTTCAAATTTAAATTCCATTGATAAAGGGAGAAATTCTCCCGAAACGTTTGTATTTAAAATAAACGTTCTTAAGATTGTTTTTTCAAAGATTTGAATTTTTTTAATTTTATTATAAAACAATCAATAAATAATTTTTTCATTTCAATATATTCATATAATTAATATACATTATTCATTTGATAAATTCATATATTTTTATATTTTATCTTGTTTCTTTTTTTTTAGAAATCAAAATCTTGGTGAATTGATAGCAACATACTTTGATTGACACGACAGTAAATATATCAATCATACACAGTGTCTAGTTCGATTACCCATTCGAGTACTTTGCATTCAACATGTCATTCTTTCATAGCCAACAGTGAAAAAAATATAATAGGTATAAGTAATTCAAATATTTGGATCAATATTTGTTTCATTATTTTCTAAATTGATTTTATTTTACCTTTATGATGGTGGTTTAATTAAATTTTTACAATATAATTTAAAATATAAATAAACGAAGTATGTAAATATGGTTTGTAATTAAAAACAAAACAAGTATTTATAAATTGAAATTGTTTAAGTTTAATAAAATCAATCAATCAAATGGCACACATTCGAATGGTTTAATTTCATTAAACGTTTTAGTAAAAAGTTGATGACGTTGACACTTAATTTAATTAAACTACCTTGGTCTAATAGGTACTAATTTATTCTTTCAATAGGGAATACATGAATCGACTCTAATTGTAATTCCTTTGTCCTTTTTCAATCTCTTTTTATCGCATATGCATATATCTATCTCTCTATCTATCTATATACCTATTTATTTATAAATATATTACTAGCTGCAAGGCCCGCCTTCGGCGGCTTCTTGCTAGCCAGGGGGTACGCCCCCTGACCCCCAACCCACGAACTCCACCCTCACACTCCACTCCCAACCACCACACACCCACCCCCGCAGCCACCTCCCGCACCCAGTTTTTGCATTTCTAGACTTCTAGTGATCCAGAGATTATATATACAAAATTTGGTTGAGTTTGGTCCAAGAGCAAGAATTTTCATTTTTTGACCCCCCCCCCCCTTTTTGGGTGGTTAGTTTTTGCATTTCTAGCCTTCTAGTGACCCACAGATTATGTATACAAAATTTGGTTAAGTTGGCTCTAAGGGTAAGAATTTTCATTTTTTGACCCCCCCCCCATTTTCGGTAGTTAGTTTTTGCATTTCTAGCTCTCTAGAGGCCCACAGTTTTTTGTGGGAATTTTTTTAAACAAAAGTTGTCAGAAATCACATCCCTACAACTTTGCTCAAAATAAAATTTGCCGTTGAGTTAATAGTTTAGGAGTTATTTGATAATTTTCATTCGTGCGCACCCCTCCCCCCAAAACCCCTTTTGTGGTCAAAATATCAAAACGTTATATAGCTAAAAACGTAAGTTAGAAGACATCTGATGTAAATATGAAATTTCATAATAATCCCTTCAGCCGTTTTCACGTGAATAGTGAGCAACTTTTCGGAAATGACGGAAACACACATACAGACAGACAGAAAGACAGCAATTTTGTTGAGGGTGTTTCGTTCATAACTTTGCTTGAAAGATGTGCAACCAAAATCTGGCGTGATTTGGAGCAATGTACACACAAAACCTTAATTTTATATATATATAGATTTTCACTAATAAATAGTATGTTTAGAAATCTATAGTGTGATTTATAATGATGAATTGCACAAAAAACCCTTTCGAATGTAACAGCAAGTTGGCCCATAATAGTTAATCTTCCACATCACACTCCCTTCGACCATCTTCCTACTATAAAAAGTTATCCCATTTTAGTGACTTTCTTAAGGCGAAGTTTTAAAAGTAATTAAATTCGAAAAAAATAGCTTACTTTTACCTAGTAATTGAGATCTTGACAGAAATATCTCACACCCCAAAGAAATGTTTTTTATTTTTGACCCTTCAAAAAATTCTACTCTCCCCAAAATAAAATTTTAATACTTTTTTTGATTTTGTAGAAAATATATTCCTACAAATAATTTGTAAATTTCAACGAGCTTCAATGCTCTGACAGACAGACAGATTAATATTGTATTGATGATAATAGGGTTGTTTTTTGTATATAAGAAACCTTGATAACTAATTGCTCTAGATTGCCGATAAAAAGGGACTCATTTTAAATATGTACAGAGTGAGTCATAAAGATCTACCACATTTTGAAGAAGTATAAAAAATGAAAAAATTTAACTTGAAAAAACTGAATATATTTTTGACAAAAACATAATTTACATTTTTTTAAAATGTGTTTTAACATTACTATATCAGACAAAAAAAAGGGGGGGGGTCAAAAATGAAAATTCTAGCCCTTTCGACCAAACTCGACCAAATTTTGTATATATATTCTGTGGATCCCCAGAAGGCTAGAAATGCAAAAACTAACCACCCGAAATGGAGGGGGGTCAAAAATGAAAATTCTAACCTTCTCGACCAAATTCAACCAAATTTTGTATACATATTCTGTGAACCCCCAGAAGGCTATAGAAATCCAAAAATTAACCACCAAATGGGTTGAGTTTGGTCGAAAGGACTATAATTTTCATTTATGACCCCCTTTTTTTTGTCTGATAAAATGTTTGAAATACATTTTTAAAAAATGTATTTTATATGCTTTCCAAAAATATATTCCGTTTCTTTCTAATTAAATTTTTTCATTTTTTTTATTCCTGTTAAAAATGTGGTAGATCTTTATGCCCTACCCTGTATAAAGAAATTAAAATTTAATCCTTAAATAAATTGAACCTTTTTTATATGAATGATCGGTCTAAATTGTATTTTTTTTTCAAATATTGCTAAATTCCATCAATTCTCATTCTTTAATTTAAACCCTCGAATTTCGGATATGTTATAAATAAATTATATTCTAAATTGTAAGTACTTTTTTAAAATCAATAATAATTTTCTATATTTTTTGTTTATTCACTTAGGGCTACGTACTCACCATAACAGCATTCATTTTGATGTCCATCATGTTTTTCACTTCAGCAGCCATCTCTCGAATGAGCATGAGAGTATCTTTACGCGTTACGCGGATTTCGCGCTGTAAGTACCGCTGAAAACAAATAAAAAAAGAATTAATTTTTAATATTAAATCTTCTAAGATTCAGGATATATATATTTTTTTATTTATATTTTATTTCATTTTTTAAAATAATAATTGTCTTTTAATGGAAATTTCTTTTTAATAATAGGTACATGCGTATATAAATGAATAAGCAATTTCGAAAAGTGCACTTGTCTGAAAATTGAAAATGTAGAGCAATGAAAAAACTAATTATTTTCTAAAAATAGTGTAAAATTTATAAAATTTATTTTTGGGTTCATTTTGGGGGCAGTAAAATTAATATCAGAGTTGTGCCTTTTTCCAGTATAGTAGGTGCAGGGTAGCTTTTAGATTATATGATTTATATGAAAAAGTGTATTTATCTAAATATGCGAGATGTTCCCTTATCGAAATTGCATATTCAAATTGTGTGAATAATTTTTGATAATTGATTTAATTTAATACCGATAACCACCATATAACACCATGGTTAGATTATAACACATATTAATACGTTGATAAATAATTTTTCTCTAAAAATTCGTGATAAAAAGTCCATGTTCTGGCCATTTATTGATTGAATTTTTGTTGTTTAAAATTATTTTAAACTAAATTAGGGAACGAAGAAAAGATTTTTATATCATAGACCGGATCTTCGCATGTGCGATGCGATCTGGATATGAATCATTTGGATAACTTTTTCTAAATTTCGATCTTTATCTAATTGGGAAAAGTCAAAACTATTTCCCAGGTTAGTTGAATGTCTAACTCAGTGTTTCTCAACCTATGCCGCGGCACACAAGTGTGCCCTGAGAGATTGTCAAATGTGGCGCAGGGTTTTTGACAAATAATAAAATTGTATGTGTTTTTTAACTTTAAAATAGTATTTGTAATTACCTCAACAGTTACTATAAAAATATTTTTAAATTAATTTATAAGATCTTAGTAAATTGGAAAAATAAATTGAATTCAGAGTTTTATATTGAAAAAGACGGACGTTTCGCCACTATATCTGTGACTTCTTCAAAGAGTTATTCTTCAACTTAATTGTCTGATATTATCATATTATTCGAAACATTCAATCTTTTTTAATTTATTTTATTCTTAAAAACCTTAATTTTTCATCACAGTTAAAACAAAGAACCACAGAAAGCACAATTGTGTTGAAGAATAAGTCGCTGAAGAAGTTGCAAATATAGTGACGAACCGTCTGTCTTATTCAATATAAAACTCTGAAATCAATTTATTTATCCAATTTCTTAAGATCTTATAAATTAATTAAATTATGGATACGATTCATCAAACAATATTTTTAAATTTACTTTGTGTTCCGCAAATAATTCCTGTCCGCCTCTCCTGGTGTAAGTCCGCTTCCCTGGTGTAATGGTCAGCATCTCTGGCTGGCAACCCGGAGTTCTCGGGTTCGATTCCCGGCTATACCCAGACATTTTTTCTGTAAGTATATGGTCTGGTAATAAAAATTAAGTCGGAGATAAATTTAACCTAATTTATCGCGCGGAGAATTTACCACTGCTCGAAGCCCTTAAAACTTACTAAATTGGATTGTATCTAACTTTCTGAGATTTGGCTCGTGATTCCGGCTTCTTTCCTTCTACTCTGTTCTTTTCACGATACAGGCCTTTAGGGAATGCACCTTCTGGTATATCTCCTTCTCACATCAATATCATTAAAAAAAAAAATTCCAGATATTTTTAGTGCGCCGTCAAATAAAAAAGGTTGAGAAACACTGGTCTAGCTGGTGCAGTCGGAATTTTCTGATCTGCTCAATGTTAATGTTAGTGTAGTCTAGGTTTTAAATATTGATTTGCCTGTTCTATATATGTATGTCCTGTTATAATTTAAGGAATTAATTTTGTAAATTAAATTATTTTGACTTAAGAGAGGATCTCTATCTTTTAATTTGGTAAAGAAAAGGAATGAGAGTTGGTTTAAAAGCTGATGAATTTTGGGAACTAATGATATTTTCTTAATACCTTCTTAAATATTTATTTAAAAATACACCTATGAATGAAAAAATATGTACGTATATGCAATTTTTTTTTTTTTTTTTTTGAGTTTTCATTTCGAAGTCTGATGGTCTCTGATATTTTGCCAGCCCTGCTATTCTCTAATAGGGTTACATTTTAGAATGGAGCCATACAAATGAATTTTTTTTTAAGGGACGAAAGCTTTTTAAATCTCCTGTGAGTTCCTTAATTAACAAAAAAATCTACATATAGGGAGACCGGGTCTAGTTGATACACTTTTTACTTCCTGATTTTTGTAATTTTTTCCTGCAATCATTTTGAAATAAAGTAGGTGTAATTCGTAACTATAACTATTTGGCTATAACTTGTGATATTTAAATCCTTTATAAAATTAAATTTGTCTTGCCAAAAAAAGTTTTAAAAAATTTGCAAGATGTATCAACTTGACCCGGTCTGGGTCAAGTTGATACGCCTTTGAGTAAGCTAATACGATGTCAGGAATTAATAAAATAATAGACAAAACAGAAATATGAACAAGTTTTATTCTAACTATAAAAGATATTTTAAAATCTACAATATTTTTGGGGGAAAAAAAAGCTGTAACAATCATTGATTGTGACCGATTACTCCGACTCTGAAGAGGAATTTGGTTCTGATTGACAGTTAATACAAGTGTAAAAGGGGTTGTTCTCTGCACAGGTGATGTGTGCCCACCTCTTGCAGGAAATACACTGGATCCAGTCTTTGCCAGGTTTGGATGAAGAATAACTCTTGAAACTCTTATGAGTTAAGTTGATACACCGTATCAATTTGACCCAAAATGAGCGTATCAACTTGACCCAAACATCGCCATTACACTAAACTCTAAAATACGTGAAACCGGAAACAGTTAGAACAAAGTTAAAAAGGTGAAATTCTTACCTTTATAATATGTAACAACGTGATGTCGTCGATAACACAATTTACGAACAAATTAACTTACAATAATAATTGAAAAATAGTAGTGAAAATTTACTTTCGACGATGAAAAACAGTTTTTAGTTCACAACTAACAAAGCGAAGCAGCCTCCTCCAAGTGATTACACGTGATTGCAGAGTACCAATCGGTTGTCTAGCCAAGCCAGTCGCCACTTGTTTGCGTCTACGAATTAGGAAGTGTTTTGGCCTGTATCAACTTGACCCTTTATCAACTAGACCCGGTCTCCCCTACACAAAACGATAATAATAATTCTAACTAACAGACCTGATGAAGTGTCAATAAAAATACAAAACCATATTGAATTAAAAAATACTTTTATTGTTCAAATTCAATTCTTTAAAACATTTTAATTAATTAAATCAAATATAGACGAGAAAGAACAAAAAATATATTTTTTCTATTTCCTCATATATACTAAAATATCGAGTGAGTAAAGTTTATTATAATATTTTATTTTCCATTTTCTCATTTCTATTTGTACAAAGAAATATTTTCCAAGTGGAAAATAACGTTCTTAAAATGAAATGATCTTTTTAAAACAACATGTGTTTTTTTAAACATCATTCAAATTCCATTTGAAAAATGTCTTTAAGGCATCTTTTCCATTAACTCTTTGCATACATGAAAGAGAGACTGAGACAGAAAGATAGTGCGACAGACAAACGGGAGAAGATAGACAAAAAAGAAAAAATGCTGCTGTTTAAATTTCTAAGGGTGTTTTATATATTCAAACTCTATTTACATATATATAAAACACGACTTTAGAAATTTAATAGAATTTTAATTACATACTTTGAAAATTGAATTCGTAAAGTTTGGAGCAAAATAAACATATCAATCGTTATAATTTTATTGCATTTGAAGAGTTTTGACTGCGATCACTTAGATAGGTCCAGGAGGGGGCAACTCAAGAGCACCTATATTGGCTAGGCTTTATTTTCAATATTCCTGCAGCTTAACTTTAAAGTGGGTTATATAATTTAGAGAAAACTTAAGGTATAAGATGTTAAAGTAATTTATATATTTATGATGAGTTCAAGTTAAACTTTCAAAAAAATTTAATTTTCGAATAATAATTTTATTTTTGTGTTGTTATCGTCCATCTTTGAAAATAATTAGGCTGGATATTGGGATCTTGGACTGTATAATTTTATTATTATATTCATCGAAATCCAAGGTCAAAAGATCGCTATGTTAAGATTTGCCGATGACATTGCCCTTCTAGAAAGCAATAAAAAAGAATTAGAGGACGCCTGAATGGAATTAACCAAATTCTAATAGAAGAAATCAAAATGAAAATAAACAAGAATAAAACCAAGGTCCTAGTATGTACAAAAAGGAACAAACGAGACAGGAATGCATCAAAATTAACCAAGAAAACCTAGAAAGAGTTAAGGAATTCCGCTACGTAGGAAGGAAAATAACATGGGATGGGAGGAGCGAAAACGAAATTAAATCAAGAATTGCCCAAGCAAAAATGGGGTTTAATTCAAAACAAAAACTACTATGCTCCTCCTCAATCAGCTTAGAAAACAGGAAGTTGCTATTGAAGATATATGTATGGAGCATAGCCATGTACGGGTGTGAAACCTGGACAATTAGAAAAGCGGAGAGAAAGAGATTAGAGGCTTTCGAAATGTGGTGCTACAGAAGAATGATGAATATCAAATGGATGGATAAAATTACAAATGAAGAAGTTCTTGGAAGAATCGGAGAAAGAAGAACCTTGTGGAAGAGTCTGAAGAAGAGAAGAGGTCAGTTGATGGGGCACACACTGAGACATGGGGGACTGCTTAGGGATACTTGGAGGGGGAGGTTGGAAAGAAAAGGGGAAGGGGAAGAGCCAGATTAGAATATTTCAACCAAATAATTGGGGATATGGGACGCCAGACATTTAGAGAGGTCAAACAGCTGGCGTGGGACAGAGTCGAGTGGAGACGGATTGTTGCATCAAACTAGTCTTACGACTGTATACTCAATGATGATGATGATAATTATATTCAACAAAATTAAGAATACTTAAATTTTTTATTATTTTATTTGCATATTTTAAATTTGTTTTGGGGCTTTGTCTGATGCAAATGATGCTCCGAAGTATTCATTTTCAAATGTTCTAATTTATATGTATTTTTCCTTTTTTTTAGTCGTTATGTACCTGCTCGTAGACTTCCAAGAGTCTACTCCTGGAAATAGTGAAGATTTAAAATGACTTAGTCTCTTTCATTCACTCTCGAAGCTTCTGAACTAGAAATCAAAACGTCTAGGAAAAAATAGAAAATTGGTCGTTGAACTTGTAAGTTTCTTTCACAAAAAGGTATCTTTTTTTAATGTTTTTATTATTTCATAATAACATTTGACATTAGCTAAAAAAAGTTTCTAAATCTAAACATTTATAAGATAAAACTTAATTAATAACCATAGAAGGTCCAAGTTTCTCCTGTTTCGGAAATGGTTCGCATCTGAAGAGAATGACTTTCATACTTTTGCAACGCTGATTGTTATTTAGAAACGAGTTATTCGATTAATAGTTATCCATACTCTCACTGACCCCATTGACTCGCTGTCTCAGCACTCTTTCTCCTTTTTACTTTACCATACATGGTATGGTCAAGTATTGTAATCGTGCATGAAAAAAGTGTTTTTTTTCCTTCTTTTTTTCGAAATATCTCAAAAACGGCTGAAACTATTTTGATTAAAAAAATTGAGCGAAACCAAAACATTTCGGTCTACAAAAAAGCTTTAATAAGTGGACATCGAAAAAATTATATTTTTCGAGGTAATAATTGTTTTGTCAAAATGTCTGTTAGTCTGGTTGTCAGTTAGCCTGTGCGTTACCAAATTTTGGTGGACGAGCTAGCTCAAAAACGAGTGTGAATATCGAAACCAAATTCACACGTAGTTTTGTTCCACTAAGATTAAGAGCCGATTAGATTTTGGTGCATGTCGACTCAAAATTAAGGGGGGTCGAGGGGGGTTAAAAATTAAAAATCTAGGCTATTTGAGCAAACTCAACCAAATTTTGTATACATAATCAGTGGGACCCCAGAAGTCTCAAAATGCAAAAACTAACCGCCCAAAATGGCGGGGGGGGGGTGTATTGTCAAAAAATGAAAATCTAGGCTCTTGTACCAAACTCAAGCAAATTTTGTATACATAATCAATGGGCCCCCAGGAGTCTAAAAATGCAAAAACTAAACACCCTCCCCTACATGATTATAAATAATTTTATTAAATATTAAATATAATTGAGGGGCCAGGTTGTATGGTAAAGTCAAGTGGATGGGCACGTCAGAACATGTCAGCTTATTTTACTAGTATAGACATTATAATAATAAAAAAAAATAGGTAAAATTGATAGGTGGATTTCACATAAAATGAAATAAAACAAAAGTGAGTTTAGATTTCGATATATTTCGGGTTGGCAGCCCATGTTTCACCTAGAACCAACACCTATCTCCTTAAAAGTATTAGTATAGACATTATTAAGGAATGTCATTCAATGAGATAAAATGAATAAAAAATCCCTCCAAACCTTGGTTTGCATAGTAAGTCAAATGCGATTCATGGTAAAATTAGGGAAACTTCGAATCAGTTGAATCACCAATTAGTTTAATCCCTATTACTTTAAGGGCTGTAACTCTCTCCCCGCTTCTATTTCTCAAGCCTTAAATTTTTAGTATTTAAAGATCCTCCAAGATCCACATAATTATCTGGTTTCACTCAAATTACTTCAACAATGAAGTATAAATTCAACAAGCCATGTTCTATTTTACTTGGTCCTCTCGAGGGATAGGTTTCCCTACCGGGATGCTCAAGTATTGAATTCACGAAAAAATGCTCTTTGTGCTTAAAAATGCCTGAAAGATGATGACCATGATTTTTTTCTTAGTATCATTTTGGTTCCGATATCGCTGATAACTCAAGGACAATAAGTCATAGACAGTTCGCTTTGAAGCCAAAATGTTTATATTTTAAATATTGAGAATTGATTAAATTTTGTCCTTTCTAGCTTCAGAACTTCCGGATCAAAATGCAGGAAACAAAATTTTTTAATTGAGTTTATTTCTATTTATAACCATGTCATATTTATATATATAATAGCCCAGATTAATTTGCAACAACACTAACGTAATGCTGCCGACAGGGAGCGCTGATGCCGTCGGTATATTTGCGGCAAATTTGAAACATAATTGTAATTTGAACTCGAATTTTGAAATGAAAGACTCCAATTGATTTTAAATTAAAAACATTAAATATATTGATAGTTAATCCTCCCCCCTTCACCACTCAAAAATTAAATATTCAATTTCCCTTTCTTTACGCACAGAAGAAGAAATGAATCACATCTTATTTGATTTATATTTTATATATTATTTGTTTATTTTTTTAATAATTTGCCAGTTTTTTATAATTTTTTAAAAATCTAAATTTTGTTATTCTTATTTTTTGAATTTTTACAAAATTGAACGACTTAAGACACGTATGCCCGAGTTTCTCATTGCAATACTGGAGCAGCCTGTCAAACAACAAACAACACCTGATCTCTTTTAAATATTTGGAGCCTTATATCGATTATCGATCCCAAATTAAAAAAAAAATGATATAATTTAATTCTCCTCCTCACACGATCCCACTTATTTAAATAAATCTATTTCCACACAAAAAATATCACAATGCTGTAGATTATAGAAAAAAAAATACTTCCAGATTCATATCTAGAGCATCATTTCTGTAGCTGTGTCAGGACGAAAAGGAGGCGAAACCTTTAAGAGACTATGTATTTTCGGGAGTTTACAGGTATACATTTGGAGTGTGGTTTCTTAAGAGGAATAACATTTTTGGGCCGAGACGCTGCCCGCCAGGGCGAGCTTCGAGGGCATGCCGACGGCACGCACGAAAAGCTCGTATAGATATAATGAAAGAGCATATCGAGTCTTGAAAATATTTTAAATTTTTCCTCCATTTTATAGTTTGATTTGGCAAAAAGTATCTGCACTACCTATACATATTCTTAAATGTATATTTACTTAATTATCATTATGGAAAAAATATTTTAAAAACTTGATTCCATCGACAACACTAAATGTCCCCTAGTACATTATTTGAAACTTTATATCCTCAGCTGGTTTCAATTGCGTTATTAAAGTTTATTATAGATATAAATTATACACTCCCTTAAAAATAACAAACCCAGCTTGGCATATTCACAAGTAAATAAAATAATTATTATTAGTTTGTTTGGAAAAAAACACCGGGTTAGAGAAGAGCAGCAAATGGATCGTAGAAAGTTTCTCAGCCCTCAACTTCTCCTACACATTCGGAGGAAACTATCCCTCATTTTATTTGGTGTGTTGACAGTTTTCTCCAACTTTCTAAACTAATACTATACATACTATTTTAATAGTTGTGGTTCTTAACGAAACTTGTACTTGTGTAGAAGAAAACTTGAATGCAGAGTAAGTTATTTCTTTTAATGTCAAGGCTTTTGTTCTAGCCACAATGAACATTGCAGTCTAATTAAAAGGTCTACATTTATAATATATCTTTATTTTCAAATTGGATTTCACCTTTATTAGAGTTTCTCTTAAGAAGTAAAACGGAATACAAATAACAGTTCAAAATGTCTGTCAGTCCTTCAGTCTGTCAGAGCATTATAGCTTGTAAAATAAATAAATTACAAACTAGAAATTTAGCAGTTATTCGTATTCATTTTACCACAAATCGAAATTTGTATCAAAATTTTAATCGAATGATAACATTTTTGTGACGGTCGAATTTAAAGAAGGATCAAAAATAAAATATATCATTGAATGTCAAGTATCGCTGTAAAATTCTTTTTAAGTAGAATTAGGCTTGATTAAAATTAATATAAGCTTGTAAAAATGCTTTAAATTGGCAGTGTGAAAAAGACCCAAAGTGCCCATTTTTAGAAGATTTTGAACCAGCTCAATTTAAATAAATAAATTATATTTTAAAAACACTAAAAAACATGCTTCTAAAAAGTACAAAATAATGTAATACTTAATCAAAAAACGTGGGGCATTTTGTCGATATTAATTAAAAGTTTCTGTGCCTCACGCTTTTTGATTAAGTATTACATTATTTTGTACTTTTTAGAAGCATGTTTTTTAGTTTTTTAAAAATATAATTTTTTTACTTTTTAGTCTTAATTATTATTATTATTATTTTTTTGGCTTTTCGGCCTTTCTAGCCATAATCCAATTTACGATACTATTTATATATTTTTAAAATGTGTCTTTACCCAGGGGTCGGATCTCTCGAGTCGGATTCGAACCCGGGTCCACTTGGTTAGCAGGCTGACACGCTACCACCTAGATTAACCCGGCCCCTCTTGTTAATTAAAAAACCTAGTCTTAATTATTTTTATTGAAAAAAGTTTGCGGAAGTTAACAGAATGAAATGTATTTATTTTTATTATTTTTATATAATTTCATAAATTTTATAAATTTTATTAAACCAATTATTTTACATTAATTAATGTATACCATGTATTTTAGCTTCGATTTCGGAGATTGCTTCTCCACCATCGAGTGTCCTTATTAATCTTTAGTCCTTGTTTTTAATAAGAGGAAAAATCTAATTAGATAAAAAAACCTCTTTTCCGATAATTATTTTAATTCCATTATTCCCCAATCAAGTCGATTGGTAATCTCATCTCCCCTCTCCTCTCATTCCATTTTTCTATATAATTTCATTTAAATTTAGTTCGTAAACAATTATTTTTATAGAGAAATGTTTGCGTGATTTAACAGTATGAAATGTATTTATTTTTATTATTTTTATATAATTACATTTAAGTTTAGTTGGTAAACAATTATTCTTATAGAGAAATGTTTGCGGGATTTAACAGAACCAAAGTCACATTGATAGATAGGTAGATACAAATGAAGCTATAGCATGTAAAAATTCCTTGTTTCATTTAATAATTAATTAATTTCATTTTAATTAAACCTAATTAAATTTTAGTTACTATAAAAGTCAATTGAAAAATTGTGAGTTTAGCCGTGATATGTTTACATTCAAATCAATTGAGATTTAAAAATCTTATTTAATAATAAGTGAATTTGATATTAGGCGCCTGGCAGCCTAGAATGTCTACTGAATCCCCAGGAGGAAGCTGAATCTTTCCAAACCTAGTCTGGGATGAATATACTAAGATTACAAAGTTGTAGTATAAATCTACAATCAAATTAGATTCTAATCGAACAAAACATTTATTGAATCGTTGTCTCCATGACTTCTAGAGTCTGAAACTCGATTCTTGCTTCCAAGCGACTTACAACAGTTGTTGTTCAAGACTCACATCCACTTGTACTTACACGGGCCATAGATGAGGATGAGCTTATCCGAATGAGAGAATATTTATAGACTATTCACTGATTCGATCCCTGTCAAATGACTAATGTTATTTTTCCCTTTTTTCATTGTAAATAAAATTATTAAATATATTTCATCATTCGTATCCATGATTAATAATTAAAGAATTCATAGGGAGTTGGAAATGACTTTAAATTAAATACAAAGTTTTTTATTTAAATAGGCCAAACGTTTCGTTGCTGGTTCGCAACTTCTTCAGCCACTGAAACTTTGTATTTAATTTAAAGTCATGTACAACTCCCTACGATTCTTTTAATTATTAAATATATATTTGAACTTCGAGAAATAAACCATAATATGTACTGTTAAATAAATTTATTAAAACCCTTACAAACAAGATTATTGATTACTTTATCTGTGGTCATTTTCAAGTACTTACCACGACCAAGGCCTAGGAAAATGCTTCATATTATGGCTGTTTCTTAGGTACAATTCAAACTGAAATGTTGTGGCAGATAACTCACATTTGAAAACGACCACAGACGAAATATTGACACATAATGTATTTGTGTTTCTGTATACTTGTTAATGTTTTTGTAAATATATTAAACAGTGGATATGTGGTTTATTTCAAATAATTCTAATCAACTATGCAACCGCCAAAGCTTTATTCAATTAATGGCTTGTAGAACTAACTATCTAATTTTATTTGACTGAATGCACAAGCTTATATTCTATAAGTATATTAAAAACTTGGTTTTAAAATTAAAATTAAATTTTAACTAAGATTCTGTTTCCTAAAAGAAAACAAATTTTTACTCGAAATTTGACCCCGGGGAATCAGTCAAAAAGCATACATTATTTTAAATAATAATAATAAAATTCGTTTCATCAATATTATTACTTAAAAAAAGTTTCTTCTTCAAAATACATTCTTAAAATGATTATTCTTTTTTATTATAAAAATGAGAGAGATTTAAACTACATTTTTTTCTTTTTTAGAAGCGAAAAAAACTTAGGAAAAATAGTCACGTAGGCAATCAATTTTTCTAGTAACAAAAAAAACTTTAATATAACGGACCAAAATCCACATGATGAATTATTTTTGAAATCTGAAGGCTCAATCGACATTAATCTTGGGGCTTAGCGCCATCCCGTTCCCTATCTATCGGCGTATTATTATTTTCTCTAAAGAAATGATGGATCTTTCTCTAGAGAATAAATTAACGGTTTTTATCAATATTTATATGTAATTAGTTAAATTTATTCATCTATAACATTCGTATAAATATATAAAACAATGGATTTGTTAATTGATAGTATATTTAGTACTATTAGTTATATATTTATACTTTTGTTGTAACAACTACTTTTTTATTCTTCTATTCAAAATAAAAACGGAGGCCAATTAGTGATGATACAATGTATAACTATAAGCAGGGCCGGATTTAGGATTTATGAACCCCTAGGCTGGACCTGTGGCGCGGGCCCTGCCGGTGAAAATATATACTTTTATTAATTAACCTTCAAAAACCGCATTTTCAGCAATTATCCAATTAAAAACTTAAAATAAACTTGCCTAACTCTTTCTTGAAACCTTGTTAAATATATAAAAAAAGTAGACCCTTTGTGGTGGGAGCCAATTGGCTGCAGCATGAGTAGTCTGTGCTTAAATCCGGCCCTGCCTATAAGTCTGTACGTCAGAACATTGTAGTTTGTAAACTATATACGACAGATGCTTGAAATTTACAAGTTATATATATTCATTTTTCCATTAATCAACAACCTTTTTAAAATCTATTTTAATTGAGAGATTTTTGTAAAAAAAAATTTAAAGTGTTCAATAAAATATTTATTTATTATTATTATCGAGAGTTTATTTTGGAAATCGTTGAATTTTTCGTCGGGTCCAAAATAAAAAATAATACTTTATCATGGAGTTTAAGCCAGTGCTGTAGTCGTAAAATTAGCAGAAGGTATACGCTATATGGACCATAAAAATACGAGGGTATATGCTATAAACCGTGAAGGGGAGTATTTAATAAAAGACGATCTTGTAATTTAAAATAAAATGTACAATCTAGAACAGGGTATACGGTATTTGCTCAGATCAAACCACATGGTATGCCACGTCTAGTGTATCCTCCACTACAGCCACGATATCTTTGTAAATATCTCTTCAAGTAGAATTAATTATTATATAGATAAGGTGATGTTACCTATTTTATTCTAACTACCTTTGGTTTTTGTCAAATTAGCAGTTTTCAAACCAAGTACGGGCAGAGACCTCAGACATACCCCAAGCATCAAACTTTGTATCATTGGATATGGGTCACAGATAGAGTTTCTTTAGAAGTGAATTAATTAACCAAGAAAATAATATAGAAAGTAAAGTATACTTGTACAAGAAGCCTCTATTTTGTTAAGAGAGAATGGTGTAGGTTCTAGGTGAAACATGTTTAAATATAAAAAAAAATCAAATATAATGAGGGTTTCACTGAATAAAAGACAAAAAGCTTATATTATATATCTATTATATATTTCGGGTTGTGAGCCTATCTTCAATAGATCAGAAAGAAAGATATATAAATATATATAAATAAGCCTTTTTTGTATTTTAAATTTTCTTTATATCATCTATCTTTGAATATTCTAATGGATAAAAATTATTCAATTTCGAGAATATAGAATTCGGTCCGAACAATAATTGTAAATGTAGGTAGGAAAAGATATTTCTAAAAGATTCTTAAAAAATAGATAATAATTATACCTGGTAAAGTTATTTGCAAAAAAAAGACTATTTCAAAAAAAATTAAAATAAATTTAATATTCCTACTTATTTAAAAAATTTTCAATTCCTAAATGGATTAAAAATGTCTTAAGGAATAAAAATTTTAAACTTTGTTTTAGAATAACTACACATTCCTAGAGTGATGTTCTCCTCGGACTGTGGTCAGATCAGTTGCAAAGTTATCTAATTCCGAGATTTGAGAGCTTACAAAGCAACCCTGAATTACAAGGGTGAACAATGCCAGTAAACTTCAATGGGCAGAGCGATTGTCTGAAGTGCCGGAGAATAGTATTAGGGAGAGGAAGAAGGTCGGCCGTAGAACGAGTGGTCTCTATAGTGCCAGTGAAGTGAATGACTAGTAATATAAATTATAGTTATTTATGTTTAGTAGTCATAATTAGCATTCTAGATAAATAATAAATCATAAATCAGATTTATAAATCAATGATTTAAAAAGTACAGGCAATATTATTTTATTTAAAAATCTTTCTATCAGTTTTATTTAATGCCTCTTTTTTCTTTAGCCTTCTGCACCTGTTGCACCTGACTAGTTACATTCCACTCAGAATATAATAAATTAATTTAAAAAATCATTTTGGGGTTTACTAGGCAATAAATTAGAGTAGCAAGCGCTTATTGATAGAAAATCCGGAGTAAAGATCGAAAAGTATTGAATTTTTCAGAAAATTTTAATTATCAGAATTAAAATCAAGATTAATTTTATATTTTGTAAAGTTATATCTATTTGTATTTCTAGCGGTAGAAAAATATTTCCCGTTGTTATTTTTATGCCTTCTAAGTTGATCTTGCCTTATATGTGTTTTATCTCCTTTGGATAAAACATTCTTGCATCTTTATCATTAAAGTATTTTCTCTTACCCCCCCCACCACCCTAAAAAAGAGAATGTCTTAAAAAATGTTATTATTATAGAAATTTAGATTTATTTAAATCATTTTAAAAGATTACACCCTTCTTTGATTTTGCTCTAGTCATCGAGAGATTATTTTTTCTTATTTTTTATATATTTATTTTTCCCCTTTAATATTAATTATTTTTATTAATAGTCAATAGTGAATTACTTAGTGACTATTAAAAGTGAATTAATTAAAATGATTATTTAATTAATAATTCGTTGCTAAAAATATTAATATTGTACAAAAGTATTTTCGATAATTAAATAAATATTTTGTATGCTTAAAGTTTAAATGTTCTAATATAATTTTATAATTCTCCATCTAATAAAAATTAAAATATCTTTACCAAAATTTTTAAAATAATATTTAATAAATAATTTTTAAGAAAATTTAATTTTTAAATAGAGTCAACATATTTTAATTCGCTATCGACGAAATATATCAATTAAAGCAATTATGTAATAATTCATACGAAAAATTAATAATCTCTTTACCAAAATTTTGAAAATAATATTTAATAAATATTTGTCAAAAAAAGAAGTTTTTTTAGTTATAGATACTAAATTAAATTTTATCTAGTTATTAAAAATCTTGAATTAATTAATTATATAATTATTAATAATACATTATTAAAAATAAATATATCTTTACCAAAGTAATTAAAATAATATTTGGTGAATATTTTGTTAATTAATTTCAATTTTTAATTAAGTATTTTTTATATGATTTTTTTTTCAGGTGCGATGAAACTTATTTTTTTTACTCATTGAACCTCCCGTGACGTCACCGCACGAGTCCTGAGGGAACACGTTGCTTGCTGTCAGCCATCACAAGTCTCTCTCCAAAGTGTTATTTAGTTTGTTTTTGAATTCGGATTTTAATTTAAATTTTCATTTTTGAAATCAACCAACAATCGGAGGTGTCTAGACAACACAGCTAACATGACTGTTCATTGTTCAACTGGATAAATGATTTGCCTCTTCGACATGTGTTAGTTGATTCTATCTTGAAAATATTAATATAATTTTCTCGTTTTATTATAAAAACTTCAAGCGAATTTAATTAATATCTATCAAGGTTGGATATTATCAAAGAAAATCAACACCATGAGATGGATTTATGAGGAAAGATTTATGCTTAGTCAAGGAAGCATCATCGAAGCTCTCGATCGTAAGTAAAAGACTATTTATTCTTTTATTTTATATTTGAAGCTTTGCTGGTCATATTCGAAAAATACGTTGTCGAAATATTAATATAATTTTTAAATTCAAGTCACCCCAGCAAAGATTCAATATGTATGTGTGTGTGTGTGTGAGGGAAAGAGACAGATATAATATGAGAGTGAAAGAGACAGAGATAGAGTGAAGTATGTGTTTACATTAAACCTAATATTCTAACACGAACTTATTAATTGAATTCAATTTATTTCTCATTGGATTAAGAGATCAGCTGTGACGTCACAATTCAATTCATGTCTGGACTTGTTGCAGCCCCTTCGACGCCACTGCTAAACTAACCTGGCTGCCCTCAAGTCAACATCTCCCCTTAATGCAATTATAGTACGTGAATATAAAGCGTCTTAAACTGTTCAGATGCGAGGGATCAAATTAAATGATTTTGATTTCTGTTTAATAATAAATTAACATATTGTTGGTGAGTAATAAGTGATATGTATTATCATATAATATTTTTGAATTTTTGAAATATTTCAACAAAGGAGTCGCTGTCATTGTAGGTGACATCTATTTCGAAGACATGGTCCTTCAGCAAAGCCCATTAATATTTTATGCTTATTGATTTTACTTTTCGGGATAAAATCCATCAAATAAATAGGTAAGCATCTTAAATTACTACACTAACAACTCTTATTATATACCTTTAATATATTTGGATTGATTATAAGCTTTCTATTTTATTTTTCATTTTTAATTTAAATTTTAGTTTTGTTAAAGATAAAAGTAAATAAAATATTATATGCAATATTGGAAGATATGAATGGAGAGGAGAGGAGGAGAGATACCAATCGATTTGATTGGGGAATAATGGAATTGAAATAATTATCGGAAAAGAGGTTTTTTTATCTAATTAGATTTTCCTCTTATTAAAAACAAGGACTAAAGATTAATAAGGACACTCGATGGTGGAGAAGCAATCTCCGAAATCGAAGCTAAAATACAAGGTATACATTAATTAATGTAAAATAATTGGTTTAATAAAATTTATAAATTTATATGCAATATTCATTTACTATGAGTTAAGATTTCTAGGTCACTTGTTTCACATTAAACTAATGTGAAACAAATGACCTAGAAATCTTAACTCATAGTAAATGAATATTTCATAATATTTATTTACTTTTATCTTTATTAAAGATGTTTCACCTTGCACCAACACCACAATCCCCATTAATTTTAGTTTTGTTCTTTGAAAATGAGGTTATACAAAAAATTTACAACTATATATTAGTAATCTTAATATTATTTTTCAGGAAAAGTTATACGAGCATGGTTGGGAAAAAGTTAGGAAGTATAATCGTCATGATCTGCTCCTGAGCATCTCTTCTGGTAAGTTGAAAAGTTTTTATTTGCTGAGAGTAGCAGAGTTGTTGAATCATAAAGAGAAACAAAAGAGGTTGTCCTTTGCTTGATGCAAATAAACATATACACATATATATCAAATATATATGTGTGTATGCTCATTTGCATTAAGCAGAGGACAACCTCTTTGTTTCTCATTATTATTCTTCTGGTATGTTTCTATTTTTTATTAATTTTTACAGTTTTTCAATCTATTTGTCTCTGAATAGATTTCTATTTTTACTTTACCATACAGGTTTTGGTCAAGTATTGTAATCGTATATGAAAAAAGTTGTTTTTTTTTGCTTCTTTTTTTCAAAATATCTCAAAAACGGCTGAAACTATTTTGATTACAAAAATTAAGCAAAACCACGGCATTTTGATCTACAAAAAAGCCCTAATAAGTGAACATCGAAAAAAATTATATTTTTCGAGATAATAATTGTTTTGTCAAAATGTCTGTTAGTTAGTCTGTCTGGTTGTTAGTCTGTGTATGACCAAATTTTTTTCGACGACTAGTGTGAATATCAAAACCAAATTTCACATGTAGTTTTGGTGCATTGAGATTAAGAACTGATTAGATGTCGGTGCATATCGACTCAAAATTAAAAGGGGTGGAGGAGGGTTAAAAATAAAAAATCTAGGCCATTTGAGCAAACTCAACCAAATTTTGTATACATAATCAGTGGACCCCCAGAAGTATAAAAATTCAAAAACTAACCACCCAAAATGGAGTGGAGGTTTGTAGGGCCAAAAAATGAAAATATAGGTTTATCCATATACCAAATTCAATCAAATTTTGTATACATAATTAGTGGGCCCCCAGGAAGTCTAAAAATTCAAAAACAACTCCCACCTACATGATTATAAATAATTTTATTAAATATTAAATATAATTGAGGGGCCAGGTTGTATGGTCAAGTGGATGGCCACATCAGAACGTGTCAGTTTATTTATTAAAATGAAAATATTTTGTTCTTTATTTCTAAAACTTAATAGTTATTACAAATAATGAAAATCAACTAAAAAATAGAAATTTCATATTAATAAACTTCAAGTTTATATTAACATTTATTCTAGTCTACTATATTTAAGAAATTATTTTAAAAGATTATTAAATTTTATAATGTTTTCTCTTATGTAATAGTTATAGAGGGATAATAAATGATAATATAATCTTTTGATAGGGATTATTATTAATGCGCCCAAGTGGCAGTTTCTACCCCGTGTAGGTATTTACTTGTCTGGGGAACATTCTTTCTCTCATAGATTTCTAAGTATTTATTTTTTCCATCTTTATTTTAAATTTAATCACATACTACTAAAGGGCATTTGTGCCTGTGTCTCTATATATCTAGTATATCCCCCCAGGGTTGTCTGTATTTCCGTCCCCCTAGAAATTATTTGATTATAACTTTTAAACTGTTTATTCTACGGCAAATTTCATTAGGAGCAAAGTTGTAGAGGATGTAATTTTTAACATTTTCCTTAAATTTTTTTGAAAATAACCATCTAAAATTGGGGGGAGGGTCAAAAAATGAAAATTCTAGCCCTTTGAGAGGGTGTCCAGGGGGCGAAACCACTTGGCTAGAAAGAAAGAGGGCCGCTGAAGGGGGATTCGCAGCTAGTTATTATATAAAATGTTTTCAATAAAACTAGGGAATTATTTTCTCGAAACTTCTATATTATTTTTGTAATTTAAATTTAAACTTTTACAATTTTGACATTGAATCATGGTAAAAAGACTATATAAATGATAGAAAATAAAATTTTGATCCATTAACGTTTATAATGATAAATTATGACCAAGCAACCCAAAATAGGAGGAGTGTTTAAGTAAAAAATTTCAACATTTCAACATTAAATCTGACAGATAAATAATAAATCATAGAAATTAAAATCTTTTGATGATTGATCTGGGGAACACTACACAATGAGATGCAATGCAATGCAAACGAAGGGGTTAAGCCAGTGTTGGCGTAGGGGAGCTTAGCCACCCCCACCCCCCTTAGTAATTTTACTGTTTATTTTAATTATCTAACAAATACTATTAAAAAATAAAGTTTAATCAATATTTAATCTCCTATGAATTATTTTTCACGATAGCATCCAACGACCTGATAACCTGCTCATACCTTCAACGAGATCTTCCAGTGTCTCATGCATTTTCTGCAAGGCATCGAGTATCGCTTCTGCACCTGAGTTGACCAATTAAACAAGGTATTTTATTCATGCATTGGCGCAATAGTTTCTGGGGTGTCAATTTCAAAATTTAGATAAAAAATCTCTTTCGGACTTGTTTATATTTTTATTAGGAATTTTAGTTTAGCTCAATAGACTGTTTTATAGGATGTATTTCTCTTTCAGCATTTTTTCCCTTTCCCTTTTCTTATTTCACAAAGACAATTTTATTTTCAACATTTGCGAGTAGTTGGTAATATAATAATAAATAAAATAAACTTACAACAGAGTTAGATCTTTCAAAGTTTACTTTTGAATAATAATAATTCATTCTTTTTTTAAATTCAATTTTATTATATTTTATCATTTTTAAAATAATTTTCATAAATTAGTATAGAATACTAAAATATATTTTATTTCAATATCAGCTAATACTATTTCTCTCCACAGGTATCACATGTATAATAAAACAATAATAAAAACCAAAAACCTCCTCTCTTTATTTAAATATTGAAATAAAACTATATTTTTTCGATAAATTTAGAAAAATAATTTTAAATAAATTAAATAAATTTTTTATTTAAGTTTTGATATAAAAATTCGAATATTTAGATAGGTTAGTTAACGCTTCGGCTAAATGCATATAGAATGTATTTTTATTTTAATATTCACCTCCACATATCCTTAAAAATTAAAAAACAACCCATATTCCTCCTTCGAATATTAAAATGAAAAGCAATTCTCTTTTCAAAATTTTAAATTCTCCTTTTTGAGAATTTAATAGTTATAAAGCTAATTAGGATTTTCAGAGACCCATCAGCATTTAGGTTCTCCGAGGGTCTCCGAGATTGAGGTTTGGTTGGTCTACGCTTCGCTAAGTAAGAGTGATTAGGGCTTGTTCTCGTAAGTTCTATCTAGAAAGAACGATCTAACTCGTTTTTAGATCGTCCTTTCATAAATTAGAACATTGTGTTTAATGTGATGCATAGATTCTCTTTCAGAGACGCTGCCCTCGACCTCCGCGGGATTCATCATCAACTTTTGTACATTAGCTATTTTAGGGTTGAGATGTGCATAAATCCCGTATTTAAGGGATTATCTTTTGGAATATTATTTCAAAAACATTTTCAAAAATTTTCACACATCTCTTGGCTTTTAGCCAGTAGAATACAATAATATATTTAGAATATATTAAATTCATTTAGAAAGATATGGGGGCGCCAATGCCAACGATTGATAAAAAGATAACAATAAATAAATAAAAAAAATAATAATAATAAAATAAAATAAAAATAAAATATACAAAACAAATAAATAATCAATACAAAATCTGACAGACCGATCCAACGTTTTGATTTCTCAGTGCAAATGAAATATCTCCGCTTAAATTAACTTCGATTAGTATATACCCAATATAAAACACATAAAATATATCCAAAGTCAAATCTAATTAATTAATTATCTCACATAGATTTTAATTTCAAAACATCTTTTAGAAAAATGATTCGAAATTATTTTATTTTGTATTTATTTTTCATCATAAATATGTCAATAGGTACTTAATAAATTTAAAAAAATTATTTTCTAAAATATTCCAAATTACATTCTCAATAATTTTACAATTTTCTTTTTAAAAATCAATTTTAATTTTCAGTAAATATAAATATTAATTTGAATTATTAATGGAAATATGAATGTATATAATATAGTAAATGAAATATAAAATTGTGATTTATCTAAATCATAATAATTTAGATTGTATAATATAATAAAACAAGAGGAGATTATAAAATTTTAAAAAATTTCTAATTTGTTTCGCTTCGCTCATGTAAAAAGTATCGTATCGAATATGCAAATATCCCGGGTTCGAACTCTGGTTGATTTTTTTGCCTGTAATAAAAAATCTTTTTCTTTGTTCTTAAATTTAATAAATAATAATAACAAATTGTTGCATTGAGGATTCATTGTCGAGTGAATGAGAGTCTGTCGCCCGGAGCCTGCAGGCTTTCCTCGTGGGTCCAGTAATAGCGATCTCATGCACTGTGTTTTCCATTTTGTGCCTCTGCTGAACAATCTCCTAGATTTAAGTCTTTAGATATAAGTCTCTAGATTTTAAGTTTAGCTGTCAGGTTCCTAATCTAATCTTAGCTAGTTCGCTCTGGATAGGTTCCCTGATCTGTTTGTTTGCATCTACTGTTAATTGTCTTAACTGTAGGGTCCAGCAGAGAGGTAAAATGGAAAGCACAGTCTTGTTATTGCCATGACAGAATCACGAGGTGAGTCGACCAGACCGGAATAAGTGGTTGAGGTCCAGGTTTCTTAATTTTAAGTTGCGATGCGTTCTTGGGAGTTCATTAAATGATCTCACACAATCAATGCCAGTGAAGGTGGATTTGTGATAGATTTTGCCCAGTGAATGAGTTCAGGAGGAGTGCCTCTTTTTCCGGATCTGCCCGGAACTCATCTTTATCTTATCTCTAAATTATTGCATAATACTAACAGAAAGATATTCTACCTTTGTAAACCTCTTTGTACATCTCTCTGACAGTATTGCAGTTGCGCTTTTGACTTTAGGGGAATATTCAAATTCTCGAACAAAGGATTGTAACACAATCCTGAGATAGTCTGGATATTCTACAACGAAGAGGCTCTCCTGTAGCTAGGGACACTATGCGATGCATTACCCACCTTGGTTTTGGTCGCCACACACTTAACCACTTCATGCACACATTAATTTTGAATTTCTAATTTCTAATCATCACTTTATTTTTTGACAAAAAGACCCAAAAACGGCGCCCGTAACAGACACGACCATGTACATTAAGTGGTTAAAGCACTCTATTCGTATCTGATAATATAGGCTAGGCAGGATCTCTTTCAGGAGCCCTGGCTTCTTTACTGGGGTCTAAAAACCAAATTCATTTTCTCACTGGCCGGGTTTCGTGATGCGCGCTTTTCGTTTTCAAAAGTCTAAATCGTCGTTTTCAAATTCAAATTATGAGAATTTGGTTTGGAGCGATTGACTCTTGGACTTCGTGATTCAATTTTATTAAAAGTCCAAACCAGATTTTCTTGTATTGAAATGATCTACCATTTGGACTGAGGATTTGGAGGCGAAATTTTAATATGAGGTTTAATCATATTACTATTGCTATATATAATGCAAACCTCCTTGATAGGTGTATACTTCTACTTTACAAGGCAAATTTAAATATCTTCCTTGTAAAATAGAAGTTTCTACTAATGCTATCTTTTGAGCTGTCTTAGATATACATATTTATTCCATCTGCGACTACAGTGGAGCTTCGGTTACTACTTCGTCGATTCTTTCATTTTTTGTTAAATGTGCGTTGATAAATATTTTATATATTGACTTCGTCTCTTATTAAAATATTAATTTTGTCATAAACTCCTAATTGTAACAAAATTATTTTCTTTCTTTATTTGAATATTAAACTTAAATAGTTTTCTTCTAATATGGTAATATAATATTTTTAGGGTTCTGAAGAGAATTCGTCAACAAGACTTCTTTCATAACTTGCTGTTGCCTGGATGTCAATGGATTCTAGAAGGGCTTGAGGTATATATTTTTTAATGCTAAATATTTTCTTTAGATTTTTAATGTGCATATTTATGTAAAAAATATACTTTCTGGTGAAAAATGTTTACGTCTAGGGATGTATTAGAAACAATTGGAATAGAAAATTTTTGATTTATTTATTAATAAATGGAGATGCTCTTTATTAAAAATGATCTCTAAGTTTTTAATCAAAAGCTGTGTTTACTAAATAACAAAAAACACAAAGATCTAATTAATAAAAATGCCACTTCGTGTAACATACATTTTGTTTTTTGGTGCCATTTCAAGTCTTTCAATATTGTACCTGAAAAATTATTCCCTGGGATAGTTCAATTTTGATGTCTACTCTTTAATATAAATTAATGTGATTCATTTTATAAATAATAAATAACCAAGATGTTCTTTTCGGAATGTTAAAAGAACGATCTGTTCTTAAGTTTGTCTTCAGCAACACCGTGTGCTCTTTATTCAGTCATATTAAAAAATACGCAACATAATTACAAGGCTATTTTTAAAAGTACATTCACTATAATTATTAAGCTATCTATAGAGCTTCTCATTTGATTTTATGAATATATCGTAATAAAATTCTTTGTAAGTTTTTTCTTTGCATAAGTGTTTGTAGGATTCACTCGATTTTGAATTTTTTTATTGCTCATTATGTTTAAAAATATCTGAAACGTGGAGAAAAACTATTTTCAACTATTATTTTTTCCTGTCTGTGTATCTAGATTCAGACAAGATAACTTGAGAACGGAAAGCCATAGAAAGTTCTTTCTTGTGTTAAAATTTTTCTAATGCGAGGAACTAATTAGATTATTTTTTTGAATAATTTTTTTGACATTTTAAAGCAATGCATAGTTATAGGCATAAATGAACAATTTATTTTATATTCATGTTTATTATCAGCTAGCGTTTCTAGCGTAAATAAGTTTTCACATTTTTATTTATTATTTAATATTATAAATGTGTGTGTGAGTGATTCTTTCGATAGAATCTTATCTCGAGAAAAATATTAAAAAAGTGCGTGGATAAAATGATCTTTCTTTCTTTAGAGCTAAGGCATTGCAAGGATTCCAAATAAAAGCCCTGACCTAAGGGTTTCACACCATTAGAGATTAATTTTTTAATTTAAATTATTCTAGAGACGATGAAATTTTTTCACTCAATGTAAGAAAATATTGAATTGAAATGAATATCACATCTAGGAATATATGTAGATCTGAAATTCATTTCGATTTTATATTTTCTTACCTTGAGTCAACAATTTCAGGCATTAAAACAGGTGCAGAAAATTTCATTTTTTCTCAAGATAATTAAAATAATAAAATATATTTCTAATGGTCTCATGGTCAAAATCTGCCAATTTTTAACTCAAGTTTTCACCTAATAATCTATTGCAAAAAGCTTTGCACGTTTTTAGATGCAGGTAGTTTATCTCTTTGGGTGAAATTCTACTTGGTGAAAAACTTGCATGTGGCAACAGAGTGGAATTTGACTTTAGGATTAAACTGACTATCTAATCTGTTGACAAAGTGGCCGTAATAAGTTTCCGTTTAGTATCAAAAAACGATATAAATTTTTCGTGACTACAAATCGGCAATGTATGTATATCTATTAAAAGTTTAATTCATCATGATAATTTTTATCTATCATAAAAAAAAGAACATTTTATAACAAATTTGCAATGAATATAAATAAAACTCTTGCATAGATAATTAAGTAAGATTAGAGTAACACCTTAGTACTTAAACTCCATGTTTTTTAAACTAATCCTATTTGTATACATATAGGCAATTGAATGTACCAGATAAAGTTTTTATTCTTTTTCTTAACACACACACACACCTTCCTCTCTCCTTGCCTTGAATAGATCTGGCTTGGGGGAAAAAAAGATTAGGCATTTGTAGTCAATTCCTTTTTATTCTTCTTCTTGAAATGATTCTTTGTATTCTACATCTTAAATGGTTTAATGGAGCTCACATTAGGCTGAATGGCTACTTTTTCGAAACCTAATTAAGGAGAGGAATATACAGGTATATCTGACCTCAAATAAATATCACTTTTCTTTTTGAAAAATAAAAAAAATTACAAAAAGTTAAAAAAACACCGGTCATAAAGTTCCTCTAAAAAAGGTTAAAATATTTATTTTTTATTTTTTTTAAGTTGGCCCTAAAATTGATATAAAATTTATTCTATTCAATAGAGTTCACTCTATCATTTTTAGCTGATTTAAAAAATATTATTTTAGAGTAACACTCAAAAAACCCAGCTAAATCTTATAAACAATATTTAATTATCTACTTATTATATTATTATCTGCTTAACACCATCAATTCTAATAAATACGGTTCAATAAAATAATCCGTATATATTAATAATAACCTGCCATTATTAATGCTAACCAAATCCTAAGGTCAAAGTGATTAATTTAAAGAATTTATCACTTAAAGCGGTAATTATTAATAATTCACAACTATCTTTGGTAAATGCAAGGAAGGGTGGAAAAATATCAGGGGTACCATTGTATTTTCGCAGTATTTTCCTTTCCAGAGCTAAAATGGCTTTAAGAGTGACCGGAGGTGGGGAGAAGACTCGGAGACGGTTGGTGTGGTGGAGAGTGATCAGATGCGAGAGAGGGGGCCTGGTTTGGGGTCAGGGTCATGTGGTACTTAAATCTCTATAGGTTCTTCCTAAGCAATATTTGAAAACATTTAGATTATTCCTAAAGAACACATCAAACGCCTGAATGTAGGCAATTCATTCGTCTTCTCTTCGTCAAGGCTGCGTAAAATCTAGGCTCTGCCGTAAAATACTTGAGTTTTAGAGTTTTCGATAAAAATTAACAAAACATGTCGGCCTGCCTGAATAGCCAAAGTATTAAATTCATTATTATTACTATTTTTTTATTATAAGAAAATTTAATGTAAAAAATCATTTGACAATAGATTTTTCCTTATTAATTTTAAAATAACATGTAAATACAAACGATGCCCAGAATTAAAATTTCTATGAAATTTATTGATAGGTTCCTGTAGAATATAGAAAAAATAGAAGATCTAAAAACTCAAAAATTACACAAGCCTGGTTTCATTTCAAGATATCACAATTGCCCCGGAATTACCGGAACTAATAGTGCTTGAAATTTAATATGAGGCTACTTTAAACCAGTGGTCGCTAAACTTCTTTGACCGTCAACCCCTTCAAGAGTTTCTTGAAATTTTATCAAAACCCCTCTATTTTAGTTTTTATGTAAATGTAATAGAACAAACAAAAAAAAATATTTTTATGATTTTTGAATTTCTCTAATTTATTTATTTATTAATGGTCCCTTTTGCTCAAAGATATACAGATGAGTAGTACACAATATTGTGATTTATATAGAAACTATGGGATTAATTAAATATTCTACAAATATAAATACATTGATGTTTTCTATTTTTCTATTGACCCCTAATCGACCTTAATTTGATGCAATTTTTAATTCTGAATATCGATATCGAATATAGTTTCGCAAATGTGTAATAATCTGTTAAAAAGGCAGATCTTATGAAATAACTTGACATTTTAAATAAATCTGACACATTGGGGGGGGGTTCATTCTGCCTTTCGTATAAAATAGGAAATATTGTGGAAATGTCCTGATATCAAATTTAACTTGAAATGACTTGATTTTACAATATTTGTGACATCTTCAGTGTTCATTTACCACTAAAAACGACCGAAACTAAGAATTTCGATTTCGGGGTGTGTGCTGATCACACAACAGTATGGGATATGTTTTTTGCATTCTGAAACAATCGTCCAAAATTTTCACTAGCTCTCGGTCTATACTAATTACAGGTAAATATGAATAATAACCGGGTTTATTACATTTATCACAACATACATATTAGGTACAGAACACTTGGTATTCAAGCTCGACTCGCACTTATCCGGGTTATTCATAACTAGAAACGCTAATATACCAAAAGCCAAGTTTTTCCCATAGGCTCATTTAATTTGAGGCTTGTTTGGCTTGCCTTTCCAGTGTAACTAAGTTCTGGTGACGAATTTAAACTCTGCTGTGTTGGTTCAATGAATTAGCAGATGAATGGCACTTTCCACTCGAAACGAATCGATCCATTCTGCTGTATGGCGGGGCGAAACTGCGCAACACGGCACGTCCCAAAAAACCACTGACCCTCCCCTCTGGGGGACTCCCTCATCTTTCACCCAGTTGTAATAAACCAACCATTTCGATACTCTAATTCAACGAGACATGTATCAAGATACATTGCACAGGCTAACATTTTTTCAGTTTGTTTCATTGCTGTTTGGTTTCCTACAAATTTACACAAGCTCTAAAAAGTAATAGGAACTAACTAGGTGGAATGTTTTACGGTCAGAAGTACTTTTATTTCATTCAAATATAACACGAGCAACTCCGAAGCACACTTTCGGCGGGAATCTTGCAGGCTAGGGAAATACGCCCCTGTACTCCGGCGCCCCCCTCCCACCCCCGGTACCCTACTGGTATAATAAAATAATTTATAATCACCCCCTTCCCCAGTTTTCTAGTATTTTTGTTTGAAAATTTTAGATTTTAAATTATTTTTGAATTCCCCCGTATTTATTTAACGCCAAAGTTTGGCATATCAGAGAGATCAAACCCTTGTCGCGCAAGCCCATTATTATAATAGATAATGTTTTTCTCTCTGGGTTCCGAAACGGCGAGGCTGTAAGTAAGCTGGCAACGTTTAGAGCCGCCCTGTTAATAAATTTAAATATAATAAAACATTCAAGATTTATTTTAATTAACTTGTTATAATTACAATTTTTGCAATAAACTATTACTTGGTTTTAAAATAAATAAATTGGTTAATTTAATAAACTGAAAACACCTGTTTGTTTATTTATGTTTATTTATGATTTTATCACGGCAACGCCCTAAAATCTCAAGAAATTATTTATTATTATTATTTACATAGAACCCAAAATCTAATCAGTTCTTCACATTTTTGCACCAGAACGAACTTTAAAAAGTATACATTTTTTAGTTAGACCTGCCCTTGTAATAATTATCTTAAATTTAATAAAGGAGGGGTCTCCAAAATACGCATCGTGAGCTAAATACGGTCCTTGAAACTTTTTGGCTCTCGGCTACTGTAGAATTCACAAATATTCACTATATTAAATATTAATGCCATATAATAGCTTATTATTAATATAATCTCCGCATAATAGTTATATCCGGTCCGCGCATAGTTTTCAATATTAACATGTGGCCTTATCTCTAAAAATTTGGAGGACCCCTTTAATAAACCATTAGAAATATATATTTTTTATTTTAATAATCTTGAGAAAAAATTACATTTTCTATACCTGTTTTAAAGCCTACAATTTGATCCATTCTCAGTATTAGAAATACAAACATCAGAACGAACTTTCTAAAAGTTTTCGTTCTTAAGCTGTCGTGAAGTATCGACACACAGAAACAAACAAGGGCCAAAAAAAGGAGGAAAAAGTAATAGTGTTTTTATCATTGTGTGTATCATTGTGCGGACCGGATATAACTTTTATACGGAGATTATATTAATAATACGCTATTATATGGCATTAATATTTAATATAGTGAATATTTGTGAATTCTACAGTAACCGAGAGCCAAAAATTTCAAGGATCGTATTTAGCTCACGATGCGTATTTTGGAGATCCCTGCTTTATTAAATTTAAGATAATTATTACAAGGGCAGGTCTAACTAAAAAATGTATCCTTATAAAAATCTATTTAAGTAGAATTAGGTTAATTTTTAAATTTAATTAATTTTAAAATGGTGTGAATGAGCTCTACAGTGGCCATTTCTATGTAATTTTTGTATCTGTTTCTGTTCAGAAATGGCTTAACTTTAAATGATTAAAAACGCAAATTCCCTTATTATCTCTTTATTAACAAAAATTAACAACGAATTTGGCATCTCAAGTTATAAGGTACCCAGTATGCGGCCCGGCTTATTTTAATATAATTTTTTATTTTAACCTTAATTTGTTTGTCCACCTGCTCGTCTTTTTGAATATTTATTCTTCCTATTAAGTACTATAATTAATTTGAATTATATGTTATTTTCTATTGTTTTCGTTTAATTGTGCCTCTTTGTAAATTTTCACCCTCTCAATCGGCATCAATATATTTTCGGCGGGTTTTTATTGCTGTTGATCATGGTCAACTAAATTGTCTGCAAACATGGCACCATTAAAACAAACATTCAAATAGGGAGTCCCTTGAAAGATGTATCTCTCCTTTTTCTATATATAGGCCGTCTGTATATCATTTCCCAAACGAGAAGTTATTTTTTTTATCAATCTTTTGAAATGATTGTATTATTAAACTAATCCCTATATAATTTTGGTATATGAAACGATATTTGTTTGTTGATTTCTATTATTTTATTAAAATTCTAGATCAAACATTGCATGCTAACGAGGGCTTGATTATCAAACAGAAAATGTTTTTACAAAAAAATTCCATTTTTTTTTATCCAAACGAAATTGGTGGGACAAACAATAAAGACACAAGGAAAGAAAATAGCAGATGAATTGAATAAATATTTAAGCAGACTAGACGAAGGTTGAATCAATATTTATGAAATCTTAAATTTAAAGGTTTTGACTAAATTCTGAGATTATGCCGTCCGAATTTTCAATTGTACACCAGACGGTGCCGAGTATAGAATTCATTTAAAATGTTCATTTTAGGGTTCCGTAAAATCATAAAACGGAATCTTATTAGTGTCAATGTAATTTTAGGGTCCTTCGAACAGAGTAGCCTCGTGAATTAAATAAGATACAAACTTGAAATTGACAATTTATATGTATTTATAAAGAAACAAAAGAGTTGTCTCTGCTTGATGCAAATAAACATACACATAAATATCAAATATAGATATGTATAAATATTATTTGAGACTATAGTTTCGAAGAGGTTGGCCTTCACCATCAGTCTTTTTTAATTATAAATATTATTTTTCATGTGATCAGTATCGCGTGGATATTAAACATTTTAGTTCGTTTAACTAAACTTTTCTAAACTCTTAAACTAATTATGAACAAAAATTTTCAATATCGACACCACTGACCCCATGAAAAATAATATTTATAATTAAAAAGACTGATGGTGAATGCAACCCTTCGAAACTATAGTCTCGAATAATATTTATACATATCTATATTTGATATATATGTGCGTATGTTTATTTGCATCAAGCAAGGACAACCTCTTGTTTCTCTTTATGATTCAACAACTCTCTGCTACTTCGGCAAAAATAAAAACTTTTCTTTAAATTGAAAGTTTTTGTGCCGAGGGTAGCAGAATTTTTATATATTGAAGGAGACAATAAAAGAGTGTGTGTCTTCTGTTGGAATTTCTAGCAGAAGACTCACTCTTTTATTGTCTCCTTCAATAAAAGCTTTTCAATTATATGTAGGTATTTATTTTCTCCAAAATAAAATATCATATTGAAGTTGTAATCAGTTAATTATTTCCGAGAGTGTCGGATTTTTAGTGAACTCTAAAACATTAACTATTTTTTTATTAAGGCAAAACCCCTGTTAAAACCTTATTAAGTTGATTTAAGCTGAATTTTTACTTTCACTTAGCGAAGCATGAACTTTAAATTGAAAGTTTTTGCCGAGAGTAGCAGAATTTTTATATATTGAAGGAGACAATAAAATAGCGTGTCTTCTGCTGGAACTATAGTCTCCGTTATAAATAAATAAAATTTATAATTCCAGTAGAAGACATACTCTTTTATTGTCTCCTTCAACATGAACTTTAAAGTATTGCATTTACTTTTAAAGGGCTCAATTTTCAAATTCTTTTTTCTTCAAAACTATAAAAGTTAATTTCACTTGTACAACTCCAAGTGATAGGATTCGATGATCTTAAGATATAGAAACTGAGTTTACAGAACTAAAATGGGGTTTTTTGGGCGTCAGGGCCAAAAATAATCATGCTGTGTGTGTGTGTGTGCTTTGCTATATCTCAGCAACGAAATTGGAAACTTAACCTAGGAATCAGCCAATAACGATATGATACGATTTTGATTCAAATCATCTTGTATCCCTTTTTTGAAGGGTGGGGTGGTTTTTATTTTTTTATTCCAAAAAAGATAGAAAACACTGCTCTAGAAGATCAACAATCGAAGAAGTCAATAAAGTGAGTGTCTTCTGCTCTAAATTTATAATCCAGCATAAGATACACTCTTTTTATTGTCTCCTTCAATTTATAAAAATCAGTTAATTGTCCATGGATTAAATCCGATTAGGAACAATTTTTTTTTCAAAATATTTATTTTATTATTTTTCACCATGATAAGCCTAAGCAGAAGCGATTGGTCTTTCAGCTAATCATAATATTTATGTTGCAGTAAAAACCATTGTTTAATGAGAACGGGTTCTTACTAGTTAAAAACGTTTCACTGAATAACTTTGTTGCAACTAGAGTTTACTGATGTGTTGGTTGAGTTTGATTCAAAGGTCTAGAATCTTCATTTTTGACCTTCCGCCTCATTTTGGGTTTTTATTTTCAAAAATGAGGCGGTAGGTAAAAAATGAAGATTCTAGACTCAACCAACATAAGTAAACTCTAGTTGCCACAAAGTTATTCAGTGACATGCGTTTTAACTAGTAAGAACCCGTTCTTAGTAAAAACGGGTTTTTACTGTAACATATATATTATATAATCTACTCTTATTAAACGAGCAAAAATTGTATATTTATTTATATAAATTTTTATTTATTTATATTTTTGTATCTTAGTTCTATTTTGAAAACGGCTCTACCGATTTTGATGAAACAAAATCTATTAACAAGTTTTGAGGATGAAAAAACAATCTGGCTAGGTCTGGACCTCATCAAAATTCATCTTAATTGATTTTTCTTAATTAAAGTAATTATTGATAGATGAAAATCTCAATAAAAAAAAATGATTCGCCGGATGTCAGATTAGAACCTGAGACCTCTTGCATCAGAGGTACACACTTTACCACTGGACCATAGAACTATTTTAAAAATCTTTGCTTTTTACTTTTACTAAAATGAATATTTTGTGGGGCGGAATGGGGGTGCAGTGGTGGGGGCGAGGTGTGTGGTTTGGGGTCAGGGGTTACCGTGCATCGCTCGGTGGCTCCAGGTACTATTTATATTAAATAAGGAACCGAGTCTGACTTGCCTTTGCCCAGTTTTTAATGTCTTTCGATCTGAAGTGAAAACAAATATGTTTTTTGATTAAAAGAGCTTCCCAAATAGAAGTAGAAATCTCTTATTAGAAACTTAGTATAAGTGTGGAAAAATTCAATTTTTCTTCTCTCTATGACATGTTTTCAATAAAAGTATCAAAGTATCTTATACAATATGAAATTTTATTAATCAAGATATTAACTTTCATTTAATAGAAAGGAAAACTGTTTCTTTTGTTAATGTATATGCATTGTTACTGATTAAATTTCCATTTCAAATGATCAATATTGAATGTAAATCAATATTTAGTATTTGTTTGGAATATGGGATATGTACCTATAAATAATACACATTCAATATCACTTCTAAAAGGATTAGAATCCAAGTAATTGGGGGCAATTCAGAATGTTTATTTATTCATATGTTATAACGATAAAATATTGTAGAAATATTCAGGAACATCTAAAGTTCATATATTGTTTTTTATAGGTATAATATAAGCTAGCTAAAGAATAAAATCTATTTGGAGAAAAAAGTGAAAAGTGTATATAAATTCTTAGTATTAGGTCATTCAATAAGTCCGTAGGATGACACATAGATGGCGTTACTAGAATTTTTCCATATGATTTTTATTTAGTACTAACCTTCAAACGATACGTGTATAAATTTGACAGCAATCTGACTATTGATTCGT
Organism: Forficula auricularia; assembly: GCA_024734495.1. Lineage (NCBI taxonomy): Eukaryota > Metazoa > Arthropoda > Insecta > Dermaptera > Forficulidae > Forficula > Forficula auricularia. Next base: position 14,401,289 of record JALMQS010000150.1, on the reverse strand, counting down.
GAGTTATAGCATTTTGTGTGAAGCAACTTTTGTTATTGAAAAAAAATGGAAAAAAGTGAATTTCGAGTTTTAATAAAGCATTGCTTTTTGATGAAAAAAATACAGTGGAAACCAAACAATGGCTTGATAAACATTATCCGAACTCTGCTCCATCGAGACAAATGGTAGAGAAGTGGATTGCTGAATTTAAACGTGGTCGTACCAGCACAAATGATGCAGAGCGCAGTGGACGCCCAAAAGAGGCTGTTATTCCAGAAAACATAAAAAATTCACAAATCTGTTATGAACGATCGTAAATTGAAGGTGCACGGGCTAGCTGACATTGTAAAGATATCAGATGGTAGTGTTTTTACCATTTTACACGGACATTTGGGTATGCGAAAGCTCTGTGCAAAGTGGGTGCCGCGTGAGCTCACAGTCGAGCATAAACAACAACGAATCGATGCTTCAGAGAGTGTTTGGCGCTGTTAAACCGCAATAAAATGGAATTCTATCGTCGATATGTGACAATAGATGAGACATGGTTTCACTATTACACACCAGAATCACCATCAACAGCGACTATTACTGTGCACTTTTGGATCGATTGAAGGCTGCATTCGCAAAGAAACGGCCAGATTTGAAAGAAAAGTGTTGTTTCACCAAGACAATGACCGTGTCACAGATCGATGAAAACAATTGCAAAATTGAATGAATTGGGCTTCAAATTGCTTACCCACCCACCATATTCTCCAGATTTAGCCCCCAGCGAATTATACCTGTTTTCGGATCTCAAGAGGAAAGAAATTTAAGTCCAATGATGAAGTAATCGCTGTAACTGAGGCCTATTTTGACGAGAAAGAGAAATCGTATTATAAAGTGGTATCGAAAAAGTTGGAAAATCGCTATACTCGTTGTATCGCCCTCGAAGGCAACTATGTTGAATAATAAAATCGAGTTTTGTACAAATTTTTTTTTTTACTTATCCTACAGACTTATTGAATGACCTGTTAAAAGCAACTTTTTTCTTTTTTTAAATTTAAAATTTCTATTGAGAAATTCTCCCGAAACGTTTGGGTTAAAATAAACGTTTTTAAGATTTATATATATTTTTTAATATTATAAAACAATCAATAAACAATTTTACATTTATATATATATAATTAAATGTTTGAGAATATAGTTTCGAAGGTATGTCCTTCAATCAGTCTTTTAAATATAAATATATTATCTGTAATTTCTTATGAGTTCAATTGCCCGATTGGATTTAGACAAGTTAGTTTTATTGTTATAGCAAGCTAGCCACATAACAATCAGAGGATAACCTCATTGATTTCGCTTTATGAATCAACAACTCTGATACTCTCGGCAAAACAAAGTCTTTTCAATGGAAATTTTGAGGCTAGAAAGTACAATATAGCACTAGTTGGATCTTTCTATGATTTTCTGTTCTCAATCGTATCAAAATCGAGATAATACCCAAAACATGCAAAATTTGAGCTAAAAATGAAACATCACAAAAATGCAGCTTATTAAAATAAATTTGTATGTTGAATTTCAGCTTATTTCCTACAACTATTGAATATTTTCTCATATACCGATATGAATTTTTTCTGGATTTTTCATTAGAAAGTCTTCGAACTATGTAGAAAACCCGCAATGTGACCATCAGTTCTTGGTTTTAAAAATACAAACATTCTAACATCGAATTAAACTTTATTCCCGATGTATCGAGCACAGAAAAAAGTTTCTGATGAATTTAACTTTTTGGGTTTTATAAATGCTTGAATATCGTATTCCTGTACTGTAAAGCATTTCTACCATTTTCAATTATAAATAATCCAATAGATTTATTTTTCCCCTTTTATCAATTTGGAATTATTTTAATATATATATAAAAGTATATTTTCCAATCGTTTTTTCGTTATTGAATTGAATCGGATAATAATAAAGAGAAAGTTTCCCTTCTTTTATAGACTTTTGGTCATTCGAATCAACTTGCAAGATCTTTTTCTTCACTTAAATACTTTTTTCTTTTTTTTTCCCCCTCTAGCTTGCCTACACGCTATCAATGGATTAACCCAATTGGTTAATGCTTGTCACGTGATGTACGTGACATGCATTTTCATTCATCTTAACCCAAGTCCCAAATGCTATTTAAGTTCTTTTGATTAGTTCTCTATCACATTTTACCTCAATACTTATACACCGTGGGATTAACTTAACTTAAGCTGAATTCAATTTGTTTCAATATTACTTTCTTAAAAGAAAGAAAATTGAATTAAATTGAATATTTTTTGGATTTTTTCATGAGAATAGTACCTACTGTTATCTTACAGGGTTACAGACATTTTTTTATCAATTAAAAAGTTTTTGTTTTGCCGAGAGTAGCAGAGTTGTTGATTCACAAAGAGAAACAAAAGAGGTTGGCCTCTGCTTGATGCAAAATAAACATACACACATATATATCGAAATTATATATCTGTATATATATTATTTATTTGTCTGAGACTATAGTTTCGAAGGCTTGTCCTCATCAGTCTTTTTAATTATAAATATTATTTTTCATTGGATCAGTATCGCGTGGATATTGAAATTTTTTTTGAAAACTTTTTTCCTTCTTTCTCAGCTGAATAGCCAGGTAGAATTAAAAAGATATATATATGTGTGTATGTTTATTTGCATCAAGCAGAGGACAACCTCTTTGTTTCTCTTTGTGAATTTTTTTCATCAATTTATTTATTAGTTTTTATTTTTTTTAATTACCTTAAAAATAGTATTATTTTTATTGAGACTGAAACTGTTTGATATAGATTTTTCACTTCAAATTGAACAATTTACAAATAAAATAATAATAATAAAATGTTCGAATTTGATTAGTAAAATGTTCAATTTGAAGTGAAAACCTTCTATAAAGGCTTCCCTAATTGGATTTTTCTTCAGATTCCAAATTATCTCTAACTATGGCATGATTAGTGAATAAGTTTCAATATCTGCAGTTAGGACATTCGTCAATATAGTTAAAAGAGGACCCCCCTTTTTTGAAAATATTTGGATTTTTTCATTTTTAAAAATATTAATTCATTAAAATTATTCTTAGAAACTAAATATTAAATTATTCGTAACAGTAAATTTTTCAAAAACACTAATACTATATCAAATAATTTTACATAAGCTTGTTAAAGTTTTGATTTTTGTATCAATCATTTGAAGACAGATTCTAAAAAATCAACTTAAACTATTGACGCATCTAGCATTTCTCTCTTGTATCATGTCGAAATATATGATAATGATTTTTATCCAATTACTAAAATCTTCGGTTCACCAACGATTTTCTCATTTATAATTAGTTTCGATAGTTTGTTGATTTAGTAAATTATATTTAATAACATTTTCTTAGACTAAATAATCTTTTTCTCTTGAATAACCCTCCCTATGAATACTTAAACTTTCTATTTAAGAATACCTACCACTTATCACTCTGAAAGAAGACCAATTTATAAATTATGCATTCGCCACAACTCTCTTTTCTTAAGAGTGTCCGTGATAAACTTTACTTTACATGCAGAGTAGCTAGTTTAATAAAAGAAATTCCACGGTAGTATATAAACGAGCAGCATAACAGACTGACCTTTGGCACGGAGTCATCTGGCCCCTACGGGAAGTTAGTCAAAATTTCTTCGGGTATTCCTACTAGTATTCGGGCCATCGGATGCTTAATGGCTTTATATATAAAATAGATATTTACATTCATTTACATACTATATACTTGTTTTTCATTTTTTCGTAACCTTTGAATATATTTTTAACATTTAAGTAATAATTGAAAAGTTTTTGTTTTGCCGAGAGTAGCAGAGTTGTTGATTCACAAAGAGAAACAAAGAGATTGTCCTCTGCTTGATGCAAACAAACATACACACATATATATCGAGATGATATATCTGTATATATATTATTTATTTGTTCGAGACTATAGTTTCGAAGACTTGGTCTTCATCATCAGAGTTCCAGGTCAACCACCAGTGATGAAGGAACACCAAGTTTTCAATATCCATATGATATTGACTCCATGAAAAACATTTATAATTGAAGAAAGACTGATGATGAAGACCAAGTCTTCGAAACTATAGTCTCAAACAAATAAATAATATATATACAGATATATCATCTCGATATATATGTGTGTGTGTTTATTTGGATCAAGCAGAGGACAACCTCTTTGTTTCTCTTTGTGAATTTAAGTAATAAAATTTTAAAGAATTTTGCGTTTGAAAATATAATAAATAATTATTATTATCATTTCCGTCCATAATATAATTAATTAATTTGAAAGTTTATAATAGAAAAATAAGGACATGTTTTTATGTATGACTTTTTTATTTATCAGCCAATGTTTCGTCGACTTTGCCGACTTCTTCAGGTCATCAAATAGTCATGCCACACATTCGTCTAAATTTTTTTATTATCTTCGTTACCATTGAAGACCATCAGAACACAAATTTCAAAAAATATTTGGCTCATTCACAAAAACAGTGTTGCGTCATTCTATTATCGTCGCCTTAGAGAGTAAACCTGCTAACTCACAACAAGGAAATTTTACAGGGCAGAGAAAAAACAAACAAAATTTAATATTGTTGTTATGGAAAAAACTATTTTTCTTATGATCGTAATTTTAAGTAGCAGTTTTACTTGGACGGTGCTGCATCTCTTTTTCTTTCGAACGGTATAAATATGTCATATATGATAAAAAATGGATTTAGCAGATTTACACTCTAAGCCGATGATATGTTATTTCTGTTTTATATCTAATGTAATTGTTAATATAAAAAGAAAAGAAAGAAAATTTTTTTTTGTGAATGTGCTAAATATTTTTTGAAATTTGTGTTCTTATGGTCTTCAATGGTAACGAAGATAACAAGAAAATTTAGACGAATGTATGGCATGACTATTTGAAGCCCTGAAGAAGTCGGCAAAGTCGACGAAACAGTTGGCTGATAAATAAAAAAGTCACACTAAAAACTTGTCCTTATTTTCCTATTTTAAACTTCAAAAAAAAAAATAAAAAATAATTATGATTATTTCTCGGTTAAAATGAAAGAATTTTTTTAATAGGTTTTCCTCTTTTATGAATTACAAACTTTTAGATTTAGAGTATTCACAAATTCCAACTTTTTTTTTAATAAATAAAATTTTTCTATCTTTCTCATTTCAATCATATTGGGTATAAGAATTCCCATCCCTATTCTGTCTGGGAAAGCTCAATGAGTTCCTGAGTGCTAAAATGTTTGTATTCTTATCAAAAAGAACTGATTAGTTTTCGATTCTTCAGATTTAGAGCTATCTGACGACACATGCTGAAAATTCAAATGTTTTATGGCGATAACGAGCTAAAATTTGTTATACTAATTTGTGGTGATGAACTGCGCATTTAGTAAATTTCAGTAGTTTTATAGTTTAACCTATTCAGAAAATTTTTCAAAATTTCCGATGAGTGAACCGAGTGCTGGAAAAGTTGACTTTTTCCATCAATATCAAATTTCTCATAATTAGTCTATTTAATATCTTGTTAAATTTTTGAATGAAATGTTCAATAAAATAAATTTTTAATTTAGTCGTGTGGTAAAACAGGTTTATTAAATCAATCACTAGCGACGAGCGATTGACTGACACGAAACGAGAGTGGTTTATGTTATAAAAATTGAGACAGATTTCACTTTCACGTGCGATTGAAATATATCAATTAATTATTTCCAATTTGAAGATTTGTTTTAAATTATAAATTCAAAAATAAATAAATAAATGTGCTATTTTAACTAATTTAATTCAATATCTATCAATTTATTTCTTTTGATAAAAATTTCAAATATTAGCTTGAATTTTCAAAATAAATAAAATGAGTTGACCAGTGGCCACGTGTTAAAAAGGTTCAAAACCAAATAGAATATTTACATTTGCATGATTGAATTACAAATTCATTATTATATTTTATTTTTCACCAAGCTTCGTTTGTTATTTAAAATCTATAAGACTGTTCAAAGCTGAATAATTTAAAAAATTCTAAGCATCGAAATGTTTTATTTTACTTTACAATACCTACCTAATATGGTGATGTGAGGTAATTATTCAACGGTATTTTTTGCTTTGTTATTTCTAAATATTTCAAAAATGAGTAAAACTAATATATTTTGATAAATAAAAAATAAATAAATACATTTGTAACAGGAATAGCAGGGAATTGGACAAGTCAGGGCTTTTATTAAATGAGTCATACGTTTCGTCAATTAATTTTGATTTCCTCAGTGGCCCATTTTATCACTCTTTGTCGAAAAACAATTTCACTATACGTCAAAACATCATTAATCTTTTTCTAACATATTCTTGGCTCAAATTAATCAACAATCTTGGACTTTTCACAATTTGACTGAACAATTAAATTGTTTTTATAGAAAGATAGCATGTGTGAAACGTCTGGCCCATTTAATAAAAATTGGCTGTCTCGCGGACAGCCAATAGAAGTGAATACTGAAATAGGTGTTGTGGAATTTGTAGTGGTGGGGAGAGAGAGAGAGAGATGTGATGCCTTGCGCGGCGAGGAGAGTGCAGTGGAGGGGAGAGAGAGAGAGATCTGCCTCGATTTCGTTACGGTCGCTTTTTCGTTCGTCCGTTCGGTCGGTTTTTTCTCGATTTACTCCCCGCGAAAAATGTGTACCTGGCGAGCCTATAGAAGTTATTCACTTCAAAACTCTGTGTTTTTAATTTTGTCCAATTCTCTGCTATTCCTGTTACATTATGGATACGAATGATACAACATTAAATAAATAAAAATTTAAAAAATGTGAGAAATTACGGTGAAGCCATTTGGACATAATAATAAATAACTTATATTATAAAATTTTTGAAATAAGAAACCAATAAAACTGGTAATTATCATTTAAGAGTTCCTTATTTAAAAAAATGTGAATATTTCTTAGAGGCCCTAAAATGAGGAGTTTCGAATTAATAAAATTACTACTTTACTTATATTCCTTATAGACCATCTTAATCGATTCAAATTTTGCATAAATTTGCTTTAAGGTAGTTGTTCCGCCAAATGGGTTTTCTTAGAATTTTTTTGAAATTTAGATAGATATGCAAGGATGTTGTCTGTCTCCTACTCTATTTCGAATATATGTCTCATATGCCCTGCAAGAATGGACAAAAAAATGTGGATCAATGGGACTACAAATTGACGAGTCGTACCTCTACACATTATTATTTGCGGATGACCAAGTTGTTATTGCAGCAGATATAGATGACGTAAGCTACATGACCCGTAAACTGGAAGAGGAATATAATAGATGGGGACTGGAAATAAACTTTAAAAAAACAGAATACCTGACGGTCGGGACAGAGGGGGAAAATCTGGATATCAATGGAAAAGTGATAAAAAACTGTAAGGAATTTAGATATTTGGGATCTGTCTTTAGCGAGGAGCCAAACTGTGAGAGGGATATTAAAAATAAAATCTGTCAAGGTCGAAGAGCTATTGGGCAACTGAATGGGGTCTGGTGGAGCAAAGGGATCAAACAGGACACAAAAAAATATATATATCGGTCCATAGTGGAAGGCATAGCCCTATACAATTCAGAAACATGGGACATGAATAAGAAAAACGAAAAAAAATTACAAGCGCTCGAAATGGATGCGATGAGAAGGAGTTGCAGAGTGTCGAGATTGGAGCATATCCCAAATACAACTATAAGGGACAAAATGAAAATGGAAAACGACATAATAGATAGAATAGAAAGGAAGAGATTAATATGGTACGGACACCTCAAAAGAATGCCGGAAGATAGGTGGCCTCATAAAATATGGACCTGGATGCCCACGGAAAGACGGAGGAGAAGAGGAAGACCGAGACGAACGTGGAAGCAGGGAGTAGATGAGGCAATGACCAGTAGGCAACTACAAGAGCAAGACATCCTGGATAGAGAGAATTGGCGTATTGGATGCGGAAAACGGCGCATGCTGTAGAACAAACCGCTTTATATTATTATTAGATAGATTATTATTTAAATACTTCTGCATCAATTGGTGGCAAAACGAAATTTATGAACAATATAATTCGGGAGATGTCAAATTTCAAAAATAGAGTTTTTCAGACTCTTATACATTGTACTATACGTGATATCGGAAAAATTTACATACATATTTAATTATAATTAAGAAACCCCTTCTTACCATTTTTATAAAAAACTAAACCAACATTAAACAATAATTAATACATATTTTAAGACAATTTTGATTCATAGTTACAACACAGTTTCTGAGATAATAAGGAATAAATAATGAAAAAAAAATTTTCACTAAAAACAATTTGGCAACAGCGAATTTATTTAACCAGCGAAAGATGTATAAAGCGCGCATATAATTTTCATAAGGTGTAGCGTAGGTGTTGATTAGATTTGATAAAAAATAACAAAACGATTTTTATAGGAATAAACCGACCTTTAAAATGTATTTTATCTGTAATTTTAATATAAAAATATTCAATCTCTTACAATAGTGCCAAATTTGACAAACGAGCACGGGATTGGCTAGAATTGGTACATTAACAGCACAAACTCAACCTGTTCCCAAATAAAAAAATTACAAAATTAACACAATATTCCAAGAGCTTACCAACAACTTTTTTTCCAATTTTATAAATCAAATTACGTCTAAGTCTTTCTATTCCCCAGATGTTTTTTGCTTTGTGATTAAACATTTATATTTTCTAAGACATTGTTCAGGTTAAGCCTTTTTCCCTTCCCCGGCTTTTGTTCTCTTAAAATGAGATTGTTTTCACACACCTGCACACAGGTTTAAATAATACAAGATTGGGTAACATTCGGGTGGCGATTAGTTTGAATTAACGAGCTTATATTAAACTGAATTCGAGACACTTGAAAAAAACAAAAAAATAAAACAAGCAAGATTAATTATTTCTAGCTTTAAATATAACTATAAAACCTTTGCCTACATTTTTAAATAATATATGACATACGACTTAAGAGAAAAAAAAATGAAATTTTAATCATTTATTTTCTAACTTGTTTGATCTATTTTATCATTCTTGAAAATTATAATATTGTGGGAAGGAATGTTTTATCTTACACCTGCTGAAAATGTAATATTCTTGCTTGTATATATGCACAAGAAATACTTTGCTTGGCTAGAGAGACACTATCATTGATCATCATTGTAATGTTTAGCTATAACATTAATCTCCATCGTCTGAACAAAATTGACAAATAAATTATTTTTTTAGTGGATATTGATGAGGCAGTCCTAAATTCAAAAACATAAGATAGTTTAAACTATCTTTTTATTCATAAAGAGACTCTTCGGAGTTACACTAAATTCTGCTGAGAATGAAATACAATATAATATTGTTACTGCCACTGAGAGGAATGTCACATTGGATTTCCTTCACTGACCTTTCAAAACCCTGAAGAAGGAAGGAATAAGCTTCGAAAACGTCGGTTTATGAATAAAAAAATAACGTTTAGGGAAAGCGGCGTTGGTTTATAGTGAAACATATTAAACACAGGAATTATTTGACGGATTATAGTGGTGTTTCACAAAGAGGAAATAACAAAAGACTTTTGTTAAACCTCCTGATGAAGAGTTAATATCCCGAAATATGTATAGAGATAAATAAAAAACTCCAAAAATATAATTTTAAATTTTAAATTTAGGGAACGAAGAAAAGATTATTTTTATTATAGACAAAAGGATCAGCCGGGGCTCGAACCCGGGATCTTTGCATGTGTACTGCAATGCTTTGTCATAAGAGCTTTAGCTCCTATATCCACTAAGCTACTGATCCCTGAACCCAAACTAATACCTATTGTCTATATGAATTATGGAATTTCTTTTTTTAATCCTCTCCTCGTTCATTTTTCGCAGCGTAGGCCTTGATTCATTAATTAAACAATTAAATATTCCAGCCCCGGCTGATCCTTTTGTCTATAATAAAAATAATCTTTTCTTCGTTCCCTAAATTTAAATTTGTTATTAATTGTCTTTACACGGCCTCGTTGTGGTCGCGCCCCGGAGTGAAGAGAAAATTAATTTCGATCTTTGGGGTCTGCGATCGATTGGGAGGCGCTGGAATATATAATTTAAATTTTTTTTAATTTTTAATTTTATTTCCTCTTTGTGAAACTACCACTATAATCCGTCAAATAATTCCTGTGAATAAAAAATAGTTTAAATTTTCTTCTATTTTTGAATTTTGGACTGCTTCATCAATATCCACTCAATTCACTTAACAGTCCGTCTCTAAAAATTACTTCAATCTTATTAATTATGTTTTATTTTTTTAATTCATTTTTATAATGGAGTAGAAATTGCAAACTTTTTGAAGACTCGATAATGTTAGTGATTTGACAATAAAAACGTTTTAAGCTAGATAAGTTAAACTTACAAAAGATCGGATTATTAATACTATCTAAATTCTTACTAAATTTCAACTTATTACCTACCTAAAACAAGAATATTCATTCAATGATTATACTTTTCACTGATTTTTCAACCGAAACTAGAAAAAGCAAAATCTACGTTGTGGAAATTCAAATATTTTGACACCAAAAATAACTTTATATGAAATTCTCTTAATGACTTATTTTGGTTATCGGAACTCATAAATAAACTCAAATAGATAGATAAAATAAAGTAAAAAAACAAGAGAAATTGTTTTATAAAATGCGAAATTATATGCAAAAATCATACTGAAAAAAATAGCCATTGAAATTAAATTAGGTTGGAGTTGGTGGTGTTTCACAAGGAAAAAAATAAAACACAAAGATTTTTTTAAGTATACTCTATAATTTCAATGTTCTCTGACGATGAGCTAAGAGCTCGAAATATATAGAGTAAACTTAAAAAAAATATTTGTATTTTAATTTTTTTCTCCCTGAGAAACACCACCAACTCCAACCTAATTTAATTTTAACAACGTTGAACTATAAACCAACACTCGTGTTCCCTAAAAAAAAAAATTAAATAGCCATTGATATTATTTGTTTGTTATTTTAAAATAACATTCGAAATATTGTTCGGTGCATGTGACTTGACTAATAATTTTTGATAGTTAAAACTATTTATTTTATGAAAATTATTCACTATGTGAAATTGATAGTGACCAAATAATGAGAGGGGATAGGTAAGATTAGAAAGATGGAGCTCCGCCTGTATATTCTAGGTTATGCATTCATATCGAACGCTCTGAATTGCATGTTGCATCTTTAGGCGTTAAATATTAAAATCTTATGTTTTTGAATCTCACTAAAATAAAAATAATTATAATTTTGATAGTATTTTTATTATGGCAATTACCACACAAAAAAGTATATTTTGTTTTTGGGTCATTCAATACATGTTTTCTTTTCGTTTCTGGTTGCAGTATTGTTTTTTTTCACATTTACACTGATATAGCACTTTCCGTGTAGCTTTGAATTCATTTACAATAAAAATACCTAAATACGGAAATCCGCTGTAAAGCCAGATCACAAAAAAATATATTAAAAAAAAACTAAAATTATTCTTATTTTTGTGCGACCCGTGGTGGAATTTAGGTTGGCCAGACCTGGGCTAAAGTTTTCAAGCACGATTATATGTTTCTCTGTGTATCTAGATTCTGATACTCACAATAATTCAAGATCAAAGGATCGCATAAACTACACCCTGGATTCAAAACGTTTTTTTTCAGAACAATGAACTGATTAGATTTTCGGCTTTTTAGTGTCAAAACTCTTAGATGATAAATAACCAAAAAATGGGTGGTTTCAATTTAAAACTCTTTAAAGCCCCGGTTCAATTCATTATATTTTACAGATTTTTAAATGTTTTTGCAAGCAAACATTTTGATCTAGAAACGTGCAATTAGCCACAAAGCTTAAAAATAAAAACTTTTGTACGAATTCCAGTTCATTAGTTACAACTGTTCAATTTACTGCATTATTCACTTGATAGCTCTAAAGCTAATATGGCCAAAATCTAATTTAATTCTGTGAATAAAAAATAAAAATAAATTTTACTAAAGGTAATTGTAAAATGTGAATCCCTTGAACTATTGTAGTAATGAGCTCAAGTGTGAGTACAGTTTGTATTGATAAGCTGAATCTTCCAAACCAAATTACTGCTTCCGAGTTCAAACTTTTCGCTGTGGGAAAATTGCCAAATCACCAAAATTAACAAAGAGGATATAGAGATTATTATTAAAGAAAAAAAATGATCACTTTTTATTTATTATAATAATGATTATGATATGAAATTTATATGAACCCAGGTGTTGGCCACATCAGTTTGATTACCATTATATAGATTATGGTAAATGAATATTGCTTTAGAGTAAAAGTGTAGTGTGTTGTAGCCTGGTCTGGTTTGGCACTCTGCTTGGGTCAGAGGTCTGCCTGGCTGCCATGTTTCATTTTGCCCATTCCGGTTCACCCTTATCTCTCTCTCTCGAAACAAAGTGGGAAAAATGGACGACTTAAAGGGTAAGTTGCGATTAATTGCCATCGCCTTTGACCTAGACATTTGCCAAAGCCACTGTCCGATTAGAAATTCATCTAATTCAATGGATGATGATGATTTTATTCCAAATGCTATTATCGATGACAAGGGATTAGTTAGTTGTGGGGTTCTTGTGTTATTTATGACCATCCCTTAAAAGGAAACCACAAAATGGGAGCTTTTAAAGATTTTAATGAGTCTATAATGTCAACTGATTTCTAATTAATGCCGAACTAATCTATAATGTTTAGTATTTCTTTATTGTGGTTACGTAAAAATGTAGCCAATATTTTTCAAATCCTAAATAATATCTATCCTATACATTTTTCTCTTCAAAATCTTAGCCGTGGGGTCACAATATATCAATATAAAAAACACCTGCGAAAAACTAAATAAATAGATTACTCCAAAATATTAGCTGCATTTTCTTCTTTTTTAGGATTCCGTTTAAAAAGTAAAACGGAACCCTAATAATCTAACTACAATGTGTGTCAGAGTATTGCAGCTCGCAAACTAAATAAGATATGGTACAAACTTGAAATTTACAAGTTATGTACTGTATACCTATTTATTTTACATGAAATCAAAAATTGTATTAATATTTTAATAGGATATCTCAGGATTGGATGAAGGCAGTCCGGAAATAAACAAGAGACTACTTCCAAAAAATAATATTTATTGGAAATATTTTTTCCTTATAATATTGTTTCGAAACCGACGGTTCGGAGAATCTTTCCTCCTGCCCTCATCCAATCCTGAGATATTAATATATCAGTCTGTCTCCAAAAAAAAACTTCTAATGTTTTAATAGCATGCTTATTATGGGTCCAAAATAAAAAAATATTTTTTATAGTGATGTCAAGTATCCCTGCAAAGTTCTCTTTAGATAGAATTAAGCTAAATTAAAAAAAAAAATATATATTTTTGAGAGAGCTATCAAGTGTCCATTTATAGGTAATTTTTGAAACTCTTTGTGTTCAGATGTGGATTAACTTAAAATTCCACAAATTCACTCATTCTCACCCTATCAACGACAAATGAAAACGAATTTGATATTTCAAGTAGAATAGATAGTAGGTAATTAGCCTAGTCATGAAAGTTCAATTCGCACTTGGCTTATTAATTTCTAAATATGAATTTGTTAAAATGAACTTTAATAGGCACGATTCGTCTAAAATGACAATTCACATACATTTTTTAGACTTTTTCAAGGTCTTAAATTGATTGATTCACGTTGGACACCTTTGCTCAAAGTGCTCATAATTTATTCAGTCTAATGGGAAACAATCAATTTAAGAGCTTTAAACAGTCTCAAATAAAGAGACCAAACTCCTCACAGCTTAATAACCACCTATTGATTTTTTATTTTAGTTGAAATCCAAATATCTATCTACATTAATAATTTTTATTATTTTTCTAATTTTACCAAGGATTCAAGTTCCTCGTATAAATAGATATGTATTTTCAAAGAAAAATACAAGAGGGTTTTGTAGAGTGGTTCTTATTTTGAGAAGAATGTGCAAATCAACGGGATAACCCGAAAACTTTTTCTTATATATGAAAAACTAATAACTGTAGATTTTGAACATCGCGTAACCGAGCCCTAGGCCTATAAAGTTTGGAAAAGTCGGTTTATTCCTTACTTTTCATTTTGGTGCACCCTATTATAATATTAAACGATCAAATTATATACTATCTGGATAGAGAACGTTGATACGAATCCAAAACGTGTTTATTTGTTGAAATCGGACTAAAGTTGACTGAATAATGAATTTTTTAGTTACATCATATTTGTATATTTCAAAATTTTGTACACTTCTAGAAATCAATTAATGCATTTTTATTAAAATTCGAATATTTCTTGCGATACTCTTCAATGGTTAATAATAAAAACTACTTTTGTTCATCGTTATTGGTTAATAGAGCATTAAATTCTTCCATTAATTTGACTGAAGGAGACAATAAAAGAGTGTGTCTTCTGCAGGAATTATAAATAAATAAAATTTATAATTCCAGCACAAGACACACTCTTTTATTATTTCCTACACTATATAAAAATTCTGCTACTCTCGGCAAAAAAAACTTTCAATTTAATTAATTTGACTGAAAATTATGAGTAAATGAAATGTGTCTGTGCGTAACCGTGAGTAATTTTCAGAGTGACGAAATTGGAGTGTCAACTAGGAGTTAAGCAAGAGATGAAATCGGAGAATTTTAGTCTGATTTCAATAAATAAACATGTTTTGGATTCGTATTAACGTCCTCTATCAAGATAATTTGGCCATTTGGGAAGACCGTTTAATATTAGGGTGGACCAAAATTAAAAATAAGCGAATAAAGCGACTTTTTCAAACTTTAGAGGGCTAGGACTCGGTTACGCGATGTTATATATTGCTCAAAATTTAAAGTTATTAGATTTTTATCTATACGAACAAGTTTTCGGGTCGTACCGTTGATTTTCGCATAATTTGAAATTCCCGATATACGCTAAAACCAATCTATTGTGTTGTCATCTATTAAATCCGTGATGAAGTAGATTAATTTTTGCTTAAATGTCAGAGGGTTGCTGTTTACTTCCTCGGAAATCGAACCTGAGTGTCAATAATAGCAATCCTGGCCAATGTGGCTGTGAGGTACGAAGAATAATCCATTCCATCTTGGGTTTAATAGATGACACCCTCTTGTGATTTTCTTAAAGAATGGTCGAACCCACAAGAAACTACAAGATTATTTAATTTCTATTAAAAATTTTTATTGAATTTGTTTCACGGTTTTTGATTGATTTTGAAATGACCCAAAAAACTTTACGGTTTTGATTAGACCCAAGCGTCGTCTATTGAGAATATATAATATACTGGTGTCTGTCTCGATTAAATTCACACGAATGTCTCTGTCTCAATTCGTTCTCTAAGCTTTTAATAATAGCATTAAAGTGAAGGGTAATTCATTTGATTCCATTTATATATTTCAAGTTTATCAATTGAGAAATTAATTAATTTGACCGCGCCACCTCGGAGACGTAGATGTTGGCTTTATCACATGGAATTAATTCCAAAACTGTTGGGAGAATTTCCTTTTAATATAATTAGAATCCTTACCCGTTCGATCACGTCCATGTATGTGAACATTCGCCCGAATTCCCATAAATCCACGCCGAATTTGAGAGCCCAATTTTGAACTCTGAAAAACAGAAAAGAAAAAAATTAATTATTTTTTAAAGACACTAATAAAAAAAAATAATATAATAAATATTTATTAAAAAGAATTCATATATAATATTTTTTAAGATCTTTTATAACTGTTGTTCTCTACCTGTGGGACTTGAAATATCTAAAGAGGGTCGCGAATGGAATTAACAAGTCAAAAAATACTATTTAATTATAGTCAAAATAATAATTATTTATTTAAGATTCTGTGAGATAGATTTACTTTCTATGAAGTAATATTCTGGGGTTCCGTTCGATCCAGTGTCAGAGTCCTTGATTACGAATCATCATGCATATTATAATTTCTCATTTTTTTTAAACGGAATATCTGGAGCTATAAAGCCCAAAATCTAATCAATTCTCCGTATTTGAAATACAAAATTCTTTGCACAAGAACATACTTTCTATGACTTTTAGTTCTTAGGTAATCGTGGTTATCTGAATATAGACAAACATGCAGATACACAGACAGACAAAATTATCATGGTTGAAGATGATTTTTTTTCCACGTTTCAGACATTTTCAACTTAGTAAGTATAAAAAATATTTTTAGTGAATTTAATACTAGACTCGCCCGGCAGTCAGGTTTCGCCTGCCTTCCAGGCGTACCGAGTAATAAACTGCAATAAATCAACTGACTACCAGTCATGTGAAAAAGGCTCAGAAGGTCAAATGTTAAAATAGACTCGGGTTGTTTCTGAAAGCAATGATTCACTTATGAAATTCAGTACTAAGTTAAGTCCACAGTATATTTTAAATAAAAACACAAGTTTTAGTTTGAAGTCGTAGAACTTGACAAATTCAAAAGTTAAAATTTATTAAATTAAATTTGAATTGGAGGAAAAAGTGAAACTTTTTCAAGACTTGGGACGCTCCAGGTTTGGTGATTCAAAACACATCTGTTCGAGTGTTTATTATTTTTTACTATAAAAACGGATTAAAATCTCAAAAAATTATATTTTTTGAATAATTTGGCATTTTTTAACAGTAGTTAAAATCAGGACATAGAAAACCGAAAATCTAATCAGTTCTCCACTCTGGAAATACAAACATTTTGACAAAAGAACGTGCTTTCTATGACTTTTCATTCTTGAACTATCGTTGATATCTGAATCCAGATACCCAGACGAGAAAAAATCACATTTTAAAATAATTTTCTTCTCGTTCCAGAACATTAAAAAATGAGCAAAACTTAAAATTAAAACTTTGAGTGAATTTAATACTAGACTAGCCCGGCAGACAGGTTTAGCCTGCCTTCCTGGCGTACCGAGTAATAAGCTGCGATAAAACAATTGACTAACAGTCATGTGAAAAAGGGTAAGAAGGCCAAATGTTAAAGTAGACTTGGGTTGTTTCTGAAAGCAGTGATTCAGTTATAAAATTCAGTACTAAAAGTTAAGTCCACAGTAAATTTTAAATAAAAACACCAGTTTTAGTTTAGTCTCGTCTCGCGTGCAATAAACTAACGCGTTGCCAGTTTTTACTTGCGTCTATCTTCTCTAAATATCTCTGGTGCCATTCTTTTTCTTTTCTTCTTCTCTGTCACATGCCTTCACAAGCTGTCGTCATGTTTTTTCTTTCTTCTTTTTTTATACGCTCATTTTTTATCTCTTCTGTCCTTTTTATTTTACACTCAGGTTGCTTTTGTAATTAAAATGTTCGAGTATTTGTAAAAAGACTTCAGACTTCTTTGGATTGAACTAGTATAAAAAGCATTTCTTTTTATTCTATAAGAAATCAAATTCATGTTTTTTTAAATTAAATTTCCAGAGTAGAAAATTTTTAATCGAGTGTTTAGTGTTTTATTTTTTTAAAAAAGAACTCCTAAAAAAATTAAAAAATTTCTATTTTTTATAATATAAAGGTATAATATTAGAAATTTGACTGGAGTTATCCAAGATAGAATTGATCAGCAACAACAGACTGACATAGCAGGAGACAAACAAACATCTAAAAAAGTCTCTTTATCCGCTTTGTGAATCCTGACAATATAAAACCTTCAAAAGAACTTTCTTATACTTTATTCTTTTACAACGGATCATGACAAGAGGAATAGCATGAATAACATTAAAAAAATAAAAATTTAAATATTAAAAAAAAATCATAATATGTCTTTCAATCCAAAATATCGTTTGGCTCATTTCCTGAATCTGTTTAAAATCAATTCATTTATAAATTTAACCAACCAAATTTACTTAAACTTAAGTAGGACTAAGAGGCAGTTGTATGTCGGTTTGTAAAGTCTTTGTTAAAAAGTTACGAAATGGTAATAAAACCTTAGAATTCACCTTGTGCCCGGCGAGGATGGCCAATCAGATGTAAGCACGTGTCATCTGATTGGCCATCCGGCGGTGAATTCAAAGGTTTTACCCTTTGTCAACTTTAACAAAAACTTTACAAACCGACATACAACTGGCTATAAGTCATTCTTTTTCCGTGAGTATCATTGGTAAAATACAATTCATCTTAAAAGTTGATTTAAGGTTAATTTAAGTTCATTTGGGTGACAAGACAGTAGCAAGAAAGTTTTTTCGTGAGGGGGGGGCTAGTTAATTTTAGGAGGGGGTACGTGACATGACATCCCTGATGCCCAGATTGATTTTTTTATCAGAATATTTTTTTTATTAAATTTTTATTAAACGTTAATTTATATCCTGTAAAATTTCGATGTTACCTCAACATTTTTTTTGGGAGCGGGGTTTGACACCCTAACCCCCCCCCCCTCCTGCTGACTACGACTATGATTGGTGATAATATTAATTTCATCATACAACTATTTCAAACTTTAAACACAAACAATTTTAGAGATCGACTTATTGACTGACTGAGTAATTATCAAAACATAGGGTTCTACTAGTACACGTAGAAACTTGAAATTTAACACACGCATAGGCCTTGTGCTACAAATAGAGTAAAAATTATATAAACATCAATTTTCTTTCTTCATTTTCAATAATTAGCGGTCTCAATGTCCCATTTTCATGCATATGGTCCCACAACTTAGCTAGAGCAATTGAGAATGAAATTCAAATGGCCAAATGTGAAGATATCGAACTGTTGTAAGCAATAATCTGAAATTTCACAAACCTATTTATAATACATACTGAACCTCTATACCATGTTTCAACTTTCTAGCTCAAACCATTTGCAGATAAAAAATTGCCAAATCCCTAAATTTTGCTGATAGAGCTTCAAAATTTTTCATTTTTTATGTTTCAAAAATTAATTTATTACTATATCGTATAATATAATGAAATTATGTTATCCTAGATTTCGTCATTTGTCTTCTCTGTCTCATAGAAAGGGGTAGAACTAAAAACATTGATCTAAAGACAGCAATGGCAGCGTTCTACCAAGGATAAAGAAAAGATTGTTTATCCGAGGAGGCCGTACTAGAGAGTCAACAAAAACAGCCAACATTTGTCTTTTTAGTTGGGGGGGATTCAAGGGATGATAGAAGGGCTCCTTCAAAACCCAAAAGGGGAAAGGGGACGATAACAAGCTTCTAGAACGACATCTTTGATTGAAGAGCTTGAGCTACTGAAAATGAAACAAGTCGATTAGAGTCAGGCCCCAAAATGAGAGTTCAGCTTAGGTTATAAAAAATGGGCTAAAAACTACTTTTACTTTTTCATTCAAATTTAATTCAATTTATGATTAGGTGAATTATTTATAAAAATACATTAATGTCTCATTCAAAACCAATATTTTTTCTCTCCTACCTAAAAATCTTTTAGAATATATTTAAAAAATGTAACATTTGCATTACAAGTTTTCTAATTGAAAAAATCCAAAGTTTTCTAATTTAAAAAAAGCATAGGAACGTGTAACAATGTCAAAATTAATCAACCAGATGATACTGGATTTTAAATTAAAACTTTTCATTTTATGTTCAAATTAGCAACTGAAGACGAAAGTAATTTTAAAAATTAGTTTTTTATATACAACAAAGTTTCAGCATATGTGTGGATAATGAAAAATGTGCTTATTTTGAAAATGAAAATATGAACATTTCGATTTATCTCGATTTATAGTTAATTCATAATTTCAGAAAATTGAAATCTTTTATTCTGAATCAATTTTTCCACCAAAAAGTTTAGTGTAATAAATTGGACTACAATGCTAGAAAACCTTAGTAATTTGGATATCTTATGAACAGATAGATAAGTTCAAATATTCATTGCTGTTTCCAGCCTCGTAAATTTGTTTTGAAAAATACGCTTTTGTTTAGAAAAACATTAAAAATTTTCATAGCCACATGCTTAGCTAAAAATTAGAAAAATGAAAACTTTTTAAAGTCTCGGTGCAATTCAGCATAATATTGTTTTACTGATTTTGAAATGTTTTTTCAACCAAACACTTTGAGCTAGGAAGATAAAATTTGGTACAAAGCACGATAATAAATACTTTTGTGACGAATTTCTCTTCAGTAGTTACAACTATTTAATTTACTGCATTATTCACTTATACTTCTGAAGCTTTATGACCAAAAATCTAATTAATTCTGTGAATAAAAAATAAAAATTATCTTTCCAACAAACTTTCTAAGTTTTTGAGTTGAAATTTTATTAAAATTACACATAAATAATTAATTATAATCATTTACTGAACACAAATAAATAATACAATAAAGCTACGAAGTTTCCATCGACTTATTATGCGATCGTTTTCACGTTAACCTAAAATCGGAGTGGGTGCTCATACTTGAGATCGGTCCCAGAATAAGCCGATCGAACTCGTCGTAGTTTTATTATATCATTTATTCGTGATCGCTAAATAATTATAATTAATTGTGTGATTTTAATAAAATTTCAACTGTTAATAAAATTAATCACCAAAATAAAAGCTTCAACATCTTCATTATTGGTTTTTGAGTTATTATGGTTATAGGAATCGAGCTTGATTATTTTTCTACACGTTTCAGACAGTCCTAATTTATGAAGCACAATGGAGTTTTTTGATTTTAGAAAAAATTGCATTTGCAGTCTGAATTCAAAAGGAAAATTTACTAATTATTTCAAACATGTTATTATCCAAGTTGGATTGTATGCCAGAAGGCCTGGCCCTTCTCGGGATCAATACAATTTGATTTGCCTTTTTAGGGTTCCGAACAAAAGTAAAACGTCCCGTTTTATGCTATTAATGTCCATTTGCCAGAGCATTGTAGCTCGTAAACTAAAGCAGATACAAACTTCAAATTTACAAGTTATATGTATTCATGTTCCCCCAAATCAAAACCCCCTATAAAAATTGTTATTATAGAGCGGTTCGATTTTTTGTGGGATCGAAATTAAAAAATATTTTTTTATCCCTATAAGGATCTTAATTAGCATAAATTTTTGTAAATTTAATTCACGAACAATTTGAAAGATTTCCAAAATGGGCAGGGCCATTTTTATGTGGTTTTTGTTCCTGCTGGCTTTGAAAAGTGACTTGATTTAAAATTAAGTAAAAAATTCTACAAATTCGTAGATTCTATACGCAAGAAATACAAATAAGAACGGAATGTGAATTCTTAAATAATTCGAAAAATCTCATATATGAACAGAGGCGTAATAGTTTTTCCTGGGCCCTCCCGCGCATGAATTATTTAAATAAAAAAAAAAAAAATAGCATGAATAATTTTTTTTATCCTTTAGGCATAGTTAGTAGTCTCACGGGCCCCCTAAGTTTGTGGGCTATTACCCCTCTGGATATGGAAACTTCTGACTCTTGCTTGGCAAGCTTATTTTAAAATATTTTATTATTAACAAATCAACTTTTTGGACTTTTGAGGGGTTAGAACTTGTAGTTTAAAAAAAATCTATACTTCGAATTTTTAAGATAAAAAATTTCCATTAAATTCATTTAGAAATCTCAGTTAGTTTAGTTGAGTAAGTAATGGAAATAAAATATTACCCTTGACATTGGAATTTCAAGATTAGAGAAGCGATATTTCTATATTTGACTACAGGTATAATTATAATTTGTGTAGGTTCGTTCTATCGATGTAAATTTAGTTTGGTTGATTTGAGATATGAAATTATTTTCGTAACAGTTTTCTCTATTGAAATGTAAAACACGGATGCCTATTTTTCATTAAATCGCCCTGAACAATAGGGATAAAAATGCGAATAAATTATATATATTATACTTTTTAGTAAAGTAAAGTAGAAAACAAAATACAATTGATTTATTTGTTTTTCCTATTATCTTTATTTAAATTGTATTTAAGCTTGTCTGTGAATGTTGAATAAATATTAGGTGTATTTTAATTTCCATTTTATTCGGCAGAGATTAAGCGATCGTCCTTTTTCATCCCCCTCAGCCCAGAGAGGGGCCTGAATGAATCCACTTGCAGTATTGCTGGCTGTCTTTTATTGGATTTCAACATTCCTCTCTCTCGATTAAGAATGTTGAACAGATCTTTGGAAGATAAGCACAGATTCCCCTTCTTGAACAATCAATGATAAGACGATTTTATCTTGAAAAGCAAAATATTGTCATTACCAAAGGAATTTGAGGATTTTGATTTAAATTAATGAAATCTGAAATTGGAAAATGTTTAAGATACTTCTGCAAAAGCTTCAGCCAGAGATTCTTTTTTATTCTGTAATCTCTAAAAGCATTTTCATGTACAAAAGAAAATTGATGCTCTAATTAATACCAACATTAACGGCGTGACGTACAGATTTTGGCCGTGATAAAAGAAAGATGGGTGCTCCTATCAACTGACGTTATCTTCCTGTACCTTAAAAGAAAGTACCAAGTGCAACAAACAACAATGGCTACAACCCTCTGTTGACTCTGAGATACTTGGAAGGCAGGTTATAGGTAGGTTGTCTTGTTCATACGTCCCGATTTTAACTTTCTGGTCCCGCTGTCCCGACAAATTCTTTCGGGACCATTAATTGTCCCGGTTTAAGTTTAACTGAACGAAAAGATTGAACCAATTTTCGTTTCTGAATTGGATGTTGTTAGAAGTGCCGAAATCGGATGAGGTATTGACATGTATGGAATCATTAAAGAATGTAATTTCTCTCACTGAATATGTATTCTAAAACCGAAGAGTGAAACGCCATTGGAATTAGGTGTACACGTCTTTGGAATTATTTTGGAATTCATTAGATAATGCCCCTTCATCTATTGTCTTCTACTTGGAAATGAAAGTCGAAGTGGAAGTAAGTGTACACGATATTATGTCACGGTTCACCCATCGTCTACAACCAATTCTGCCATATTAAAGATACTATCTGTATCATATAAATAGTGAAATTGTTGCTAACATATACATATACATGGAAATCGCAGAGTTGTCCAGGTTGGGTCCTGGGAAAATATGGACGAGGACCTAGTTTAGGCTCTTTCAGAAGACAAGTCTAGTTTTTCAATTTTTTTTCTTATGAGTACCTATCCATAATTCTGATTTCCTGGTGGACAATCATGCAAGAGAATTTTTTTTTCTTCGGAATCTAGACAAATCCTATGTAGTACATATAAATATATAATACTTTATAAAAGTTGTAGTAGCGTTAGTTCAGGGTCCTGATTATAGCGGTTCAAATTTTTGCCTTGTGTGCGACTTGAAACCACCCACACAAATTATAATTATAACTGTAGTAGAATATAGAAATATCGCTTCTTTAATCTTGAAATTGTCCATGTTAATCTTTTATTTTCATTACTCAACTAAACTCAATGAGGTTTCTAAATGAATTTAACTTAAAAGTTTTTACTTTAATTTTATTATCTCTAAATGAATTTTGAAGCTAGCTTGATTCCTATGTTAATGTTGATTTTGCTGTGAGAGTACCAAGGCGGTATCTTGCAAACAGGTTTTTACTTAATGATGTACACTTTGTTTGCCTCGCCGCTTTTGTTTGATTTTGGAATATGGTTGTCCTATCAATTTTTTATGAGTTGAAAATGGCTAAGATACAATATTATCTACCTATACTATCGTTTATAATATTTAAGAGGTGAATTTAGAATCCCTCTCCACCCACCCAAAAAAATAGATAACAAATTTAATTTATAGAATTCGAGTATCCTGTTAAAATTTTATTAATATAATATAATAGTACCTGGAGCCACCGAGCGATGCTCGGCAACTTTTTGCTTCAGTTAAAAGTTATATATTAATATTATTTTTAATTTAAAATTCTGGCAAAAACCACCCCGTCACTGCACCCCCCTGGAACTCACCCCCGCTACGGCCCCTTGGACCCCAGCCCCGTAGCACTCCCGGACACCACACCCCTCCTCGCCCCCTGGAGAACCATCCCCGAGCACCGCACCCCGGCTATGCCCCTGGACCCCACCCCCGGACCCCCACTCTCCTAACCCCGCACCCCCAGTTTTTGCATTTCTAGTTTTCTAGTGGACCACAGATTATGTATAAATTCCTTATAATTATTTTTTTAATTAAATAACAATTTATTGAATTTTATAATAATCAATTAAATTGCCAAATTCTAATATATATAATATTTGTTATTTGGGATTTAAAACTCAAATTGATAATCTATTAAATTGTTTAATTTTAATACATATTACTATTTGATATAAAGTATTCGTGGGTTTTAAAATAAAAAAAACCAATTAATAAATAAAAGATAATTGAAAAAAATGTCAACAAACTTTTTTATTGAAATTTTCATCTATAAATAATTTCTTTAATTAAGAAAAGATGAATTAAGATGAAATTTGTCGAGGTCCAGACTTAGCCAGATCGTTTCCTCATCCTCAAAACTTGTTAATAGAGTTGGTTTCATCAAAATCGGTAGAGCCGTTTTCAAAATAGAACTAAGATACAAATATATAAATATATATACAATTTTTGCTCGTTTAATAAGAGTAGATTTTTTTTCCAAAATTAGAATTCTAAAGTTCATTAAAAATCTATAAAATTTTAATTCATTTTATAATTTGGTTGTTCAGCCGGAAAAATCTATCTAGTTCAGATGCATTTTTTATTATTTACTAGGTCCGGGAGGTAGGCTTCACCTGTCTTCCGGGCGAGCCTAGTATTGTATTCCCTCAAAAATTTTCAAATTTTTATTTTTGCTCATTTTTTTAATGTTCTGGAACATGAAGAAAAATTATTTTAAAACATGATTTTTTCTGTTTGGTTGTCTGGATTCAGCTATCAACGATAGCTCAAGAATGAAAAGTCATAGACAGTTCATTCTTGTGCTAAAATGTTTGTATTTCGAGTGCGAAGAAATGATTAAATTTTTGGTTTTCTAGGTTCTGAATCTTCTGTAAAAAATGGAAAATTATTCAAAAATTATAATTTTTGAAGATTGTAATCTCTTTCTATAGAAAAAATAATCAACAATCGAACAGGTGTGTGTCTTGCATCACCGAAACTGAGAACAGCGTCCCAAGTCTTGAAAAAGTTTCACTTTTTCCTGCAATTCAAATTTACTTTAATACATTTTAACTTTTAAATTTGTCAAGTTCTCTTTCATTTTATTCCCTTCTCTTGTTTTCTTCTTTGCAAATCTCTTTTCACAAATCACTAAAAAAACAAATTATACTTTATGATTGAATAGTATTAGATGTGAAAGTTTTCCCTACAATACAAAAAAAGTCGTTTTGTTTATCAAATTAGTTTTGTTATTCTTTTGGTTTGTTGCTTGTTTCAAACACTTTTCTCTATTTTGATATTATTTGTTTATTTATTTTTCAACTCTTTTTGGAATACAAATGAAAATGGGTCAAGTTTTATAATTATATACATTTGAAGAATTATAATAATAAAAATAAATATATGTATTTATAAAATATAAGGGTTGAACATTAAAATTTTCCAATCCATCACAGTTTACATACACCAGGAAACGGATTAAAAAAAAACATACGAAGATCATAATCTTTAATAATAATTTATTTTCTACATCCCTACGAGTCGGGGGAGGCTCTTAATAAAAAATTAAATTTATAAAATTTTCAAACTAAAAATCCAATAAAAATGAAATTTTCTATTAAAGGCTCTTATAATAAAAAAATATAATCATTATTTCTTCAAAAATGGAGGGGTACCCAAAAGAGGGGTTCAAAAATTATTTACAATGCTAAAATTTTCTAACAAAAATACTAGTAAGTTATTTTTATTTTTATATTTTCTTTATTGGGCTTCCAAGAGGCCGCCTTTTACAGCAAAAAGATAGATATTTACAAGCTTGTGTTATAGAAGAGTAATATTTAACAGAAGATCTGATTAATTCCTATTGAGCCTAAAATTAAGGTGTGGGTTCTTTCGTAAATGATTAGAAATTATTTTTTTTTTAGGGGAGAATAGTGTAGGTTCTAGGTGAAATATATTAAAATAAACATTTAAAAATATATATTACTAGGTAGGATTCAGCTGTTTAAGACCCGCATCAACACAGATACCTTCATCTCCTATTCAGCCTATAAAATCCCCCTTCTTTTTTACAATGGAGGGGCCAACCCAGGCCTTTAGGGGATACACCTTTTTAGTGTATCTCCTTCTCACATCAATATAATTAAAAAAATAAAATAAAAGGCAAAATGCTTATTAGTACGACTCTATATATTTCGGGGTAGAAAACTTTCTATGGTCTCTCGTACCACGAAATACATATATATAGAGTCCTGCTAATAAGCATTTTGTCTTTTATTTGTAAATCCTACCTAGTAATTTATATTTTTAAATTTGTATTTTTTATTTTATAAATGATTTTATTAAATATTAAATATAAGAGAGGGGCAGATGTGTGGTAAATTTATGTGGATGGCCACATCAGTTTATTTTTCATTTAATTCGATGGATGGATTTTTCTTCTATCTGATTAAATTTTGTATTCCACTTTCGAAAGGGAACTGAATCATGAGGCTAATTTTCATTTGTCCTCGCTAGTTGAGATTAAAAGGTATAGGGACTAAGCTCTTCTGGCGACCCAGCTTCCACTTGGTCTCCACCCCACCACCCCGAATACTACTACTACGAGTACGAGTGGAGAGTACTACTATCCCTACCACAAGCAGCTCCAGCACCGGGTCCACTTGTCGGAAATCAATACGTGCGCGCGCGGCTCTTTTCCATCCCCTAGCACCGCAACTTCACCACACCCCCACACTTCTTCATCCGAACTACCCTCTTCAACGCCCCGCCGCCAATTCTGTCTCTTTGAACCCCCGACCCGGGGGCTCTTGGGACACCATGCGGACAAATGCATCGCACTAATACATGCTACTTGAAAGAATGTCCTATAAAAATTAAAATTTCACGAAAAAAAATCCCTTAAGGTTCTATATACATCACCCTCAGTAGTCTAACTCTAGTTTTATGTCATCATAAAATTCTTTAATATTTTCTCTTTAAAAATTTTAGTAGCAGATTAATTGAAAAGATTTTGTTTTGCCAAGAGTAGCAGAGTTGTTGATTCATAAAAATAAATCAATGTGGTTGTCCTCTGCTTGAAGCAAATAAATTTATATACATAATATATATTAGGGTGGCCCTTATTCCAATGATTTTTGAAATTTGAGTACACTCTCCCTAGATACCTTTCAAATACTATTTATAAAAAATCCCTGTAAATTTTGAGCTCATAATTTTAACATTAACACGTGCCTCAAACCTTTCAAAGTTTTAAATTATAAATAATAATTTTTTAACCAGTTGCTTTTTTGGGAATCATGTTTTGCCACATTTTGAAGGTATAAAAAATGAAAAAATTTAACTAGAAAAAAACTGAATATATTTTTGAAAAGAACATAAAATATATCTATTTTTTAATGTGTTTTAAACATTATATCAGACGAAAAAAAGATGGGGGTGTCAAAAATGAAAATTCTAGCCCTTCGACTAAACTCAACCAAATTTTGTATACATATTCTGTGGATCCCCATAAGGCTAGAAATGCAAAAACTAACCACCCAAAATGGGAGGGGAGGATCAAAAATGAAAATTCTAGCCCTTTCGACCAAACTAAATATACCATTTTTTTTTTACATTTCTAGCCTTTTGGGGTTCCACAGAATATGTATACAAAATTTGGTTGAGTTTGGTCAAATGGGCTAGAATTTTCAGTTTTGACCCCAAACCCCTTTTGTCTGATAATATATTAACATATTAAATAAAATTATTTTATGTTCTTTTCCAAAATATTTTAGGTTTTTTCTAGTTAAATTTCTTCATTTTTTATAGCTCTTCAAAATGTGATAGATCTTTATGCCCCATCCTGTATTTGAGAAAATCATAGGGAAACAGAAAAGTTAGTGTATTATTTTTATGGGAAAATATAGTTTGTTTCTTTGACAATAGAAGTCAGGAGAGGGTGAATTCGCTATTATATTACATGTATTTATTAATTCTATATATCTCGAAGAGATGTCACTCCTATCTTGATTTTCGCAAATAGAGTTATTGACAATATGGTTAATGTACTCGTTATATGTAATGCTCAGAGAATATTGTAAAAATTATTATATTTATCACATAGTCAACCGCCTATGGAGCAAACTATGAGCTGAACCCAATGTACTCAAACGAATAACCGAGATAAAACGATTTCACCAAACCAATTAAACTTGTCTGGAATCCGACTTAGGGGTCTCAGGGCCATCTTGGGGCCGCCCATAAATTACAAAACGCAGTAAGGAGGAAGGGGCATCTCAGATTTGTGACAAAATGTGACAGGGGGGCCCGGGAATCTTAAAAAATGTGATGTCACAAAAGTCAAATTAAAAAAAATTTTAATATATTTTTTAGATTTCAGGTTATTATTACTCCAAATTGAAAATATTGGAAAAATAAATCTAGACAAAGTACTATAAGCAAGCAATTTTTAGCAAAAACACTTAAATTTTTTTATTTTTCAAATAAATAAACCCTTTTTCTTATAATTAAGGATTCATTCCATGAAGATATTTGCTTGATTACAAATATAATCAAATCTCTTTAGTGGAGTTTAAAAAAATTCTACAATATTAAATTATAGGATGTAAAAGTGATAGTGTGACATAATACAGGGGGAGCTCAATAAAAATGTGACAGAATATGTCACAGGGGCAGGTGGGTCTAAAAATCTTGAAATTCGTGTGACGTAATTTATGGATGGCCCCTTATTATGAATTATGTTGTTTTGTTTTTTTACTTTATTTTTTAAGACCAGAAACTTAATCACACTGAACTTAATTATGATGAAGGCTTTTTTAATTTATTGATAAATTAATTAAGAATATAGTCCAAAATAAGTTAATTGAATTTATTGTAGATTCAGCTTCGGTGGTGGCGCGTAGCTTAGATATTCTCATCAAAATGAATAATGTTTCAGCATTAAATACTGGAGTAGTTTTAAAAAACTTGTGAAGTCATTACAATAGGTAGCTTTCTAGAATTAACTGCTAAACATTGTGCATGCTGGAGTTTCATCAAAAATTAATGTTTAATTTAACTAAGTAGTTCCTGTCGAAACTTTTCTTTTCATTCAATTTCACCTGAACAAATTCTAAAAAAAATTAAATTATTTTTTCTATTTATTCCTAATGAGCTTCTTTACTATATCTTAATTAAAAATAAGATAAATGTTTTAGAAATAAGAGAATAAATCTTTCAATTAGAACCCAGGTGCAATGTAAGACTTAGGGTAAATGTGTCTTAATGGAATTGGTAACCAAAACATTTAATGTCTCTTTAGCTAATAATATTTTCCCATCTGAGAACGAGTTTCGATATAATTAAATTGTTAATTTTTTCAGTTTTGATTAGACACAAAGCAAAACGAAAATTATTTAAATTTTCTTAGGTTTCATTTCTTAATATTTCCCGATCTGATGATCGTGTGTTTGTGAAAATAAAATTGAAAAAATAGCAAGGGATGTTTGAAGCTTTGCCCAATGCCCATGTTCCATTAGGCCTTACAAGCTATAGGAAATTGTAGATTTTAAATTTGATATTTTCATGTATGGAAATGGATAAGTAAAATGATTCCGTTCTATTGTTCTAAAACTGTATTGTCTGATTCTGTTTGTATTGTTTGTGAAACTGTTTGTCTGATTATTGTTTATGTGAATGTACCGGATTTTTTGAATTTCTTTTGATAACGGAGATAAAGAAAAATCATGTATTTTAGTTGAATTTGTGATGTAACTATTTGAAACCCTGAAGAAGTCGGCAAAGTCGACGAAACGTTGGTGAAAAATAAAAAATCACTCAAAAAACTTGTCCTTAATTTGGACTAAATTGAAAGTAATGGAAGGCAGCTCGGGGGTAGTGAGGAGAAAAAATTAACACATATCCAAATTAGGTGTAATTTGTTGGATTCTTTCCTCCTTTCCTTTCAAACTGACGTTTCGGAGGATTCTTCCCCGAAGAAGGGGGAAGAATCCTCCGAAACGTCGGTTTGAAGGAAAAGGAGGAAGGACTCCAATAAATTTCACCTTATTTGGATATGTGTTATTTTTTTCTTTCCTCACTACCCCTGGGCTGCCTTCAATTACTTGTCCTTAATTCCCATTAAATAACTCTCATGGAAATTTTAGAGTTTATAGTAGTCCACAAAAAGGAACTGTAACTTTTGTATTTATTAGACAACTTCTAAGTTTTTAATATCTAGTCTAAAGATTTAAATTCAAAAACGTTTGTTTTAATATTCAATTTTGAAAATTATGTATAAATATACTAATTTTCTTTCTATTTGATTTATTCTAGATGTGGCTGCACTCCCATTCTCTACGCAGAAACTACAACTTGGAAGCAATTCATTATCCTCTTTATAATGTGAGTATGTTTGTTTTAATTTTTAATAAAATTATTCAGCGGCGTAACTAGCCTATAGCGAGTGTGGCGACGGCCATAGGGGCCTTCGACAAAATGCGCCATTGAAAAAAGACCGTAATTCTTCATGATCTCTAAAATTTGTATAAAACCTCTTTACCTTTTTCTTGTAGAATCTACAGTGACTATTTTTATAATACAGTTTAAATAATTTAAACATTTTGAGAAATTAGGATTATTTATTTAAAGCAGAGCTGTCCAACCACTGGCTCCAGCTCTGTAATGAGTGTGGCCCAACATAAAATCATAAACTTCCTTAAAATATTGAGATTTAAATGTAGAGATATATTTATTCCCTTTTTCGAAATATGAATGTACATTTGTATAATATGTGAAGCTTTTTTCAAGAATAAAATTCACTAAAAGCAAAATTATAAGCTCAATTATATAAGTTAAAAAAAATAATGAAGTTTCGAACATTTAAAAATTCTTCTTCTCATATTTTAATGTCCAAAAAATTTAT
The DNA here is from genome assembly GCA_024734495.1 of Forficula auricularia. Classification (NCBI taxonomy): domain Eukaryota; kingdom Metazoa; phylum Arthropoda; class Insecta; order Dermaptera; family Forficulidae; genus Forficula; species Forficula auricularia. The sequence continues at coordinate 14,370,310 of JALMQS010000150.1, read as the reverse complement.
TATTTCATTAATTTATATGCTACGACACTATCCAAGTCTATAGTTATATCATTCTAGTACAATGAGACAAGTAATTTGGGGTTTCTAAAACAATCACAATTAATTGATCATTTCTCTCATGAGCTAAAACTTGTCAGGACTTGTCTTTTAGATCTTTGCACGTACTTACATGCCAATAGATAATGGATAGTCAGGGATTATTATATCCGTGATCCTTTTGAAAAAATAAATTATCATTCCTCATATACTTCTTTAATCCCATTCGATTTAAACCAGGGCTGTCCAGCCCGTGGATTAATATAAAGTCATAAAATTCATTAAAACATTGAGATTTACATGTAATATAGATACCTACTGGAAAACACACAATAATTTGGCCTGATAATTTTTTTCTCTAAAATAAGAAATCTGAAAATCTACTGTGAATTTTTCGAAAAATAAAAGTGCTAATTTTAAATTTTGAATTAGATTTCAAATTTTCGAAAAAATAATCATCATTTTGGTCTATTTTCAACTCCATTTCATTAGAAATAAATTTTCTGCTTGTAAACTTTCTGATTGAATGTTCTAGAACAACAATTAGATACTAAAAGAAAAATTGAATAATTTTCTCTTTATTAGAATTTTATATTAATTATCTATACAGGAAAAAATATAAACAAATACTAATACATAATATCATTTGAAGGAGACAATAAAGAGAGTGTATCTTCTGCTGGAATTATAAATATTATTTATTTATAACGAGACTATAGTTTCGAGGGCTTTGCCCTCTTCATCAGTCTATTACAATGGATTCACAGGAATTAATTTATGAATTATTCCTGTGAATCCATTGTAATAGAGTGATGAAGAGGGCAAAGCCCTCGAAACTATAGTCTCGTTATAAATAAATAAAATTTATAATTCCAGCAGAAGACACACTCTTTTATTGTCTCATTCAATATTTAAAAATTGTGCTACTCTCGGCAAAAAAAACTTTCAATTTAACATAAGATCACTTTTTGTAAGTATGTAGGTATCTATTTTTACATATAGGAGAAGCTATTTTCAAGTATACAATTTACGAAAAGTAAAATTAGAAGCTCGCTATGAGCTAAAAAAAAATAATAAAGTTCTTATTTCTACATTATTAACTATCTTTTTTAAATAACAAAATTTTATCCGCGGTCCGAGACAATTTTTCTCTTCAAATGTGGCCCGTGTAAGCCAAAAGGTTGAACACTCCTGATCTAGATCAAGATTTGATAGGATCAAAAAAAAAATAACTTTTTGACATCGAATATGGTTGCAATGTACATTTTTACTTCACTTTTTCCTCCAATATCTTGTTTATTTATTAATTCTCTTATTTTCACAATAGACCTTTGAATTTATTTCTATATTGTTCTGGTGTATTAAACTTGTATGAAGCGATGTACGAGTATCATCTGATGTTTTATCAAATAATACATTGATAAAGGCATTATTATTGATAAAGCCTTTGTTAGATGGCTCGATATATCTTATTTCTCGGGTTTCGCACATCACACACACACACATACAAACACAAAAAAAATTCGAAAGAGGTGGCTTGACTGTGAATGGGTTATTCCTTGGTAGCATGTTCTCCGTCTGCCAAAACCCGCTCAACTATTTTAATAAAACATAAGTTGAGGCCCCGAGGCGCGCTTTGCATTAGCAAAAGGCTTCACAACCCGCAAATGAATTTTACACAAACATACACACATACACGTCCACGCCCAGATATAATTTCCTTTATATTAATGATCGATCAAATAAGAGGAAAATAATATATTCTGCGGTTTAAATTCCACTTCATTTAAAGAGAAAGGATGATAATGAAACAATGAACAAAGAAATTTTAGATAATCATATAAAATTAAAGTAATTAAAAGACAGAACAATTTTTGTGCAAATTCGGTTGTTTTATTTACAAAGAGAATATTTTAACAACATATGAGGGTGTTTAACTGGGAAGAAAAAAATGCCTACATAATATATCAAAGATCTTAGAATTTTAGGCCGAATTTTAAATTAGGAAATTAATAAATTTTTAAACGTAGCCAGAAAAAGATTTCATCATAATTGTATTACTAGATATAATCTTAAACTATCATGACTAAGAGGTGACTGTGGGTCAGTGGCTAGAGTGTCGGGTCGCTGACTCGAAGATCGCTGGTTCGAGACCGAGTCTCGGCAGATAGATATTTGCAGTCACCTCCTCTTGGAAAGTAATGGCAACCTACCAAGAGTATAATTGCCTAGTCACCTCTCCAAATTAGCCGTTCGGAACCGGCGTTAAAAAATAGGTCCCGTATATCTGTGTAAAACAACTAAACACACTCAGCACAGGTATATGGGAAAGAGGCGCCGACACCCATTTCGGGTATGGCACTCGAAGAAGAAGAAGATAATGACTAAAATTTTTTTTTTTTTAGTTCTAACTGACTGAGAATATGTTGTTATGATCCTATCTACTGAAGAGCATCAATTATCCGAAAATATTCGTGAGTGGGGATGTTCGAATAACTGATTTTTTGGATAGCCGATCATTTATTAGTATCTACATAAAGAAGTACATTAAAGTAGGCCTACAGTTTAGGAAAAGAAGTCCAAAATTGCATTTTGCTTCTGAACAGAGACTCGTTTTTTTGCCGCGATTGGACAGCATCACATACTATACTTGCTGTTTGAACCCAGGGGTGGATTTACGCATGAACACAGTAGACACAGGAAGTTAAAAGTAATTTTCCGCTGGTCACCCTTCATTAATAATTTAATAAAATATGTTGGCAAAAATTTACCGCCTCTAAAATTTTGCCAACATATTTTTATATTTTTTATAATTATTAATTCAGGTTATATAGGGTGGCGGAAAATTACTTTAACTTCCAAGGTTTTCTGGTGTTTTTCTCATTTTTTCCATTTTTACTTTACCATTCAGTGTATGGTCAAGTATTGCAAAAAGTTTTTTTTACTTTATTTGTTGTAAATAGAGTATCTCCAAAAAAAATTGAGCAAAACCATAGCGTAATTATATTGTCTAAATGTCTGCTAATACCCTAGTACGTTAATTAGTTACAGTGGTGGCACAAGCTTTTTCTTTTCTGGTGGGCGACACACGGCAGAAATATTTGGAGGGTGAGGCAGCAAAAATGTGCATTATTTCTAGTGAATCACATTTTCGTATAATTTAGATATTCTTTTTTAATCGTTTATGTATAATGTGTAATTATTATATTTTTATTATCTCTAAAGTCTATAATATTATCTATTATCTCTAAAGTCTATAATATTGAAAGCGATTGTTTACCTTTTATTTTTTATTTTATCAATTCGGTTTTTCAATATTTTTTGCATAAATGCTTAATTTAGCAGGTTGGCCGAGAACAATTCAGGTTGGGCTCTTGCCCAATCCATCCCTGGGGTTGACACTGCTAATTAGGGGAAAAATAGGAAATTGTCTCATGGGAGATGGCTGTCAAATTTTAAACATGAAAAATATTCATTTAACAAGGACGCCTGTAGGTACAGGCAGACAGCTTTCCCAGACTATTTTTTATGTAGTAACTGGCTTTAGTTAAAAGCAATGTATTAATATTATTTTAGACTTTGTATTCAGGTAAAAAGGTCGAATTTTATTTGCATCCATTCTTACCAAAATCAGATATTAAAATTTTTGCTAGTAGCTCTCAATTTTTCTTCTATTTTTTACAGACCCAGATGCATAAAAGCTTAGAATATGCGTATCCCATCCTTCATTTCTTCTGGATCGAGATTTGATTATTGCTAGTTACTTTCCTTTGTTTGTTAAAAATGTGGTTTTCCTTACAAATTCCCATCGTATCTAAGCTTGAACCAATTTGAAGGCTTTTTCATCTTTCTTGAGTACTACAAATTTCAGGAGAATCAAGTCTCTAGTATTTTCACTTCAAACTATTCGCTGAATGATCCTCAGCTTTTTCTAGAATGCGACCCTCAATTTTGACTGTCTGATTCATAACTATCCCTCATCTTATAAATATAAATCAAATATAAAATGAACATTTCATCATTTTTTTTTATTTATTTAATCATTTAAATTTCTGTTTCTTTTGATAAAATGTTTGATTTCCTAGCTTTTGGGCATCACAAATTTATTAGGGGCCGCCCATAAATTACGTCACACCAATTTAAATATTTTTAGATCCCCTCTCCTCCTGTGTCACATTCTGTCATATTTTCATTGAGCCCCCTGTATTGTGACGTCACACTAACACTTTTATTCCCTTTACTTTAATAATTGTATACACATTTTTTTTATTTTACTAACATTTTCAGGCTGTAATAATAATAATCCTAAATTTAAAAAATATATTTGGAAATGTTGAAAAAATTTTAATTTGACTTTTGTGACATCACAATTTTCAAGATCCCCAGTCCCCTGTCATATTTTATCACACATCTTAGATGCCCTCTTCCTCCTTACTGTGTGACGTAATTTATGGACGGCCCTTTAGGGGAACAATTAGATTGCAGAAGCTCAAATATGTTTAAAAATGAAATTGGAAAAAAATCTTAGCAAACCCAACGTTAAATGCACTAGAATATATTTGTATAATGAAACATCAAGATGATTTATTAATATGGAATCCACTTTTAAATAAGTGTGAAATAACTTAGTGAATAATATAAGTTTCTAAGATGAATTTTGTTATTTGTAACATTATTAGGTCCATTTGTTAGAAAATTGTTTGCTATCTATTCTAAAATATTATGTATAGTATATCTTACAGCGATGGTTTTAGTATCCAATTTAACTTCTCAAACAACGATTTATACCCAGGCCTTTTCTGGACTTATTATTTCATAATTATTTTTTTATTAAAAACAAATAAAATATACTGAAACACTTTTAAAACTTAATAAAATCGTCGAATCCAATAACATCAACCAAAAAATCTATAATTTATCCCAGTCATTTTTTAATTTCGAAAATATATAATAATTACACCTAATACAAAAAATTAAAAATTAAAATTGTCGAAAGAATAAAAACAAAATCCGAAAAATAAGACAATTTGCGGGGAAGAAAATAACTTTGTTTAATTAACGATAAAGAAAAATCTATTACTTGGGGAGATTATATTTTTTCTTTGATCATATAAAGAAATTGATAATATAGTTTTGAAAGGCCTGTCTTCATCATCACTCTGATATAAATATTCTACATGTAGAATTAATTAATTAAGTGGATTTTGATGAGAGAGCCCAAATTTCAAAAAATGAGATAATTATAATAATCTTTTTTATACAAAAACCGACGTTTCGGTGGTTTATTCCCTCCTTCTTCTGAGTATTAAAAGGTCACCATGAAGAAAGAGGGAATAAACCTCTTAAACGTCGGTTTTTTAATTAAAAAAGATAGTTATAATTATCTCTCTTTTTACTTTCACATTTAAACTAATTAAATATAATGGGGAAGTATTGCGATGCCCTGTCTGGGTTCTAATTATTTGAGAGCTTGTATCTCAGAGAAGAAAAAAGGTAATTTCATTTTTAACTTTTAGGTCGAAGGAATAGATGCCCTTAATATTTGGAAACCGGATTTGGGACATAAAACCGGATATTGTGGTCTCCAGAGGCCAAAAGAGGACCAAAAATCCATTGGTCAGTGCGTATGTATGTATGTACGTTTGTACCCCCCTGCGTTTGGCAACCATAAGTCTCAGATCTACGAAATTCGAAACTTAAGCTCGATATAGGCTAGAAGGAGTTCAACAAGCTTTTGCAGTGCACAGTTGTGGGGCGCTTTTGGCGCTCCCAACTCTCTGGCCTCGGTTCTGGTATTCTACTGGCGCCCATATATACATTGACATTTTACCAATAGCCACAACATCTGGCATTATTTTTAGACGACTGATGAGGTGTTACAACCTAATTTGTAAACAAATCTATTTTCTTTCTGTAAAGGGCTGCCCCCCTCTGCGTGGCGCAATAAATCAGTCATTGAAATCAGTCATTAAAATCGGAAAACCGGAAGTGGATATTTACATGAAAGATTTTTCGTTTTTCTTTTATTTTCTCAAAAACGGCTTTAAAGATTTTTTTTAAATCGTTAGACCCATTTTTGAGAAAATCAAAAAAAACGAAGTAAAGGAAGGGGGTGTAAATTAGTAGTGTCGCGATGATTTCAAATAAATGAAAATGTGAAAGTCGTGTGGTGAACACAGCAGTAGTTTTGAATTATGGACTGCCTCATCAAAATCCACTCAATTCACTTATCAGCCCGTCTCCAAATACTACTTCAAAATTAATTATGTTTGGTCAGAAATGAATTTGATATAAGCTGAGGAATAAGACAAGCCTTTCGATACTGATAGCTCAAACCGTTTCAAGTTAAAAATATACAATTAACAAAATTACAAATAACACACTGAGTCTTGAAACTCTTTTACTTTTTTTCACAATGTTTAATTTAAAAATCATTAATATTTTAAAAATATATAGCGAACTAGTAATTTTTTAATCAAGTATTGATTTAATTTTTTTTAGTTATATTTCACATTGGCTAAGTGGGCATGCATTACCCGAGGCTATTTTTTTAATATATAAAAAATAAAATATTATTTTCACATAACCTAATGTTTACATTTCACTAACAAAATATTTATTCTGAGCGACAGGCTTTTAGCTTTGTTAATGTCAGAATCACAAATATTTGATTTCGTCGAAGAAACTTGAGAATTGTTTAAAAGCTCAGTCAATGTTTTCCAAAGGACAATTCTTCTTTTTAATCATTTATGGCCATTTCCTTTTTTGAAAATTCACCCTTTTATTTGCTTTCAACCTCTTTTTAACTATTAAAATAGCGTAGTAGGACAAATAATTCGAGGAACAGCTGTGGTTAGACTTCAAAATTTATAGCAGTTTATTATTATTTAAAATCGCACCAATAATGGATAACATTATTTTAAATGATGATTTTATTCTATCTGTCTGGACATGTATCTGAAATACGATATTCACAATAGTTTGAGAAAAAAAACATTCTTGAGTTAGAATGTTTGTATTTCGTATACAAAGAACTCATTAAATTTTGGGATTTTTAGCTCTAGATTTTCCGGTTGAAAAATGCAACAATATTCAAAAAAATATTTTTTGAGTTTTTAACCCGTTTCTGTAGTAAAAAATAATGACCTTTAGAACAGGTGCGTTTAGAATTACTAATTAATAAATTAATTACTTTTTTCACAAAGAGAAACAAAAGAGGTTGTCCTCTGCTTGATGCAAATAAACATACACACATATATATCGAGATGATATATCTGTATATATATTATTTATTTGTTTGAGACTATAGTTTCGAAGACTTGGTCTTCATCATCAGTCTTTCTTCAATTATAAATGTTTTTCATGGAGTCAATATCATATGGATATTGAAAAGGAACACCAAGTTTTCAATATCCATATGATATTGACTCCATGAAAAACATTTATAATTGAAGAAAGACTGATGATGAAAACCAAGTCTTCGAAACTATAGTCTCAAACAAATAAATATATATATATATATATATATATATATATATATATATATATATATATATATATATACAGATATATAATCTCGATATATATGTGTGTATGTTTATTTGCATCAAGCAGAGGACAACCTCTTTGTTTCTCTTTGTGATTCAACAACTCTGCTACTCTCGGCAAAACAAAAACTTTTCAATTAAATTACTTTTTTATTTCACTGCGAACCAGGTGTTGCAAAAGTTTTGAAAATCAATTGTAGACATTGCTGAAGACTTGGAGGAACCAACCTAAATCGAAATTAAACATTAATTCTAGCCTTATATTGGAAGAATAAACATTTTATATTGCATTTTTGAATATTTGACTATCCCTGGTAGCCTTGGTGAAGACTTGAAAGAACTGACTTAAATCTAATATAGCCATTGATTCTAATCTCAGAGTTGAGGTATAAACCAATTGTCTTTTCGTAGATTCTACATTGAATGATGAACAATTTCTGAAGATTTGAAAGTAACGAATTCAACTAAAATTGACATTGATTCTAATCTATTAGTAAATGGGTAAACATTCTGTATTGCATTTTCGAATATTTAGTTGAAAAGATTTTATTTTGTCGAGAGTAGCAGAGTTGTTGAATCATAAAGATACTGACCCCATGAATATTAATATTTATAATTAAAAAAAGACTGATAATGAAGGCCAAGCCTTGGAAACTATAGTCTCAAACAAATAAATAATATACGTATATAAATATGTATATATATATATATATATATATTTGATATACTCCTATAGGTGAATGTTTATTTGCGTCAAGCAGAGGACAACCTCTTTGTTTCTAAAATTATTGGATAAAAAATACTTGGTAGGTTTCACATTAAGATATAAAAAATAAAACGAATTTATTTTTGGAGAATCTTTAATCTCGATATATATATTTCGGGTGACTAACCCATCTTCAGGAGAAACATAAAGTAACCGTTACTGTGTGCAGGGAGGGGCTGCTGGTTGGCGTTTGGCCCCTCCAGATTCGAATGTCCGAATCCGTTCGCTTCCCCAGTCGAATCGAGTCGCTTCAATTATAGCATGGGTGATAATACTTCACTCATGCAAAAACGACACAACGATCCGACTGAGTCATCTAGCGGCCGTGTCTCAAGGCTCGTCGCCATGAGTAAGAGCGGGCCGCTACACGTTTTATTTTTTATATCTTAATGTGAAACCTACCAAGTATTTTTTATCCAATAATTTAAAAAATGTTTCACCAAGTACCAACACCAAATAAATTCCTTAAAAACTCTTTGTTTCTCTTTATGGTTCAAATAATTGACTATTCGTGGCAGCCATTGCTGAAGACTTAAAGTAGTGGTTCCTAACCTTTTTAGTTTCATTACCCCTATGACCAAGCAAGCCATGTGCCCTTGTTAAAAAAATATCCATTCTGGCCTCGCCCCGCCCCATAGCGGAAAAATTGAATCCCTTACCGTCAAAATATATTAATTAGTCTGATTACCCCCTTCAAGTAGCTATTTTACCCCCATGGGGGTAAATACCCCTTGGTTAGGAACTACTGACTTAGAGGAACCGACTTAAATTTTAAATAGCCAGCGATAATATCTCATAGTGAAGGTCTATAATATAGTGCATTTAATAAGATGATAAAACCTGAAATGCTTAATAGTTAAGTCAATGTTTTCCAAGGGACAATCCCTTTTTTTAATCATTAATGGTCTCGCCTTTTTTTGGAATTCACCCTTTTATTCGTTTCCAACCTCTTTTACTTTCTAAAATAGCGTGACTTTAGTTCGAGCACATATATAGGTACATACAAAAATAAAAAAACAAGGTGAGAAATGGAATGAGGTCTAGTAAAGAGAAGTCTAATATGAATAAAACGTTTAAGAAATCATGGGGAAATTTACAAGAAACTTTTTTAACAAAGTAATTTATTTAACTTCCGTGAGATTAGAGTATTTTACTTTTAGATTAATTGCTAAGTTTTTTTTATCAGAACTATGTCACGATAGTCTTAAATGAGAGATGCGATTTGTTTTATTACTTTCTACGTAAATTAGATTCAATTATTTAATGAGAAAAAGATTCAGAATCTACGATATATAGTTAAATAATTTATTTTGAAAATAAATTACTTTTATGTATTTAAAGTAGGCATATCTTTGATTTTATAATTAGAGAAAAAATAGAAAAATTTCAAATCTTAATAATATGTACCTACATATGTTCAAATTATATTTACCCGATGGGTGAACCGCGACCTAATATCGCGTACACCTACTTCCACTTCCACTTTCATTTCCAAGTTGAATACAATAGATGAAGGGGCATTATCTAATAAATTCTAAAATAATTCCACATAATTCCAAAGATGTGTACACCTAATTCCAATCGCGGTTCACTCCTCGTATTTACCTATACAAAATAAGTGATGATAGTATCATATAGAGAGCGCGCTTGGAAAAATAATCGCGAAGAAAAATCTTCGAATAATTAAGGATTATTAAAACCTAAAAATTGGGTGTCTTGTAACTTGGTTAAGGTTAATGCGGATAGAGCATAAAGTTTCTAAAGAAATCCCGAGAGGTTGTTTAACTCTAAATTTATGCATTCTTAATTATATATGTATGTTAGAATAGTTGTAAGATTTCAAATTGCCCATAGAAATAGACTTTAAATTTCTAAGACAATCACAAAAGAGGTTGTCATCTATTAGATCTAATTAAAAATAATCCATTCCATCTGGGATTTAATAGATGGAAGACTCTTGTGATTTTCTTAGTAGAACTGTGTTGACTCTCTAGGCAGTCGAACCTGCGTGCCAAAAATTGCAACCCAGAATAAATCTCCCAGCCTCCATCTTTCCCAGCACTTATAATCTTCGAACCTTCAAAACCCGAGTGCATAAACACCTACGTCTACACCCTCTCACGTAATCAACTTTCCTTTCTCTTCGGTAATGCAAGGGTCTTTCGAGATCCATGGGGCTGCATCTTTACTGGTGTATCCCTTCTAAAATGGCTACCCGGTGAGGTGCAATAAAGATTAATCATGACATTTCGGATCTAGTAGAAGACAAAACTCTCGTGATTTCTTTGGAAATTTAAATTCAATAGTAAATTTGAACTCTTATAATTATACTGTCGTGCTAAGCACAAAGGAGTTAACTGTCACAAACATTATTTCGAGAAATTTAGAGGCTAAGATTTGCAAACTCACTTCCTTAAGATACGCCTATTTTCATAGAGTTATTTTTAATTATGAATTTACTTATTTTACTTAAATATAAAGTAAAAATGTTGGACATTTTATAATTTAGTGCCTACAACTGAAAACACAAAAAGTCAGTTACCCCCTTTATTATACTGTCGTGCAGGATAGAAACAATGTTGTAATATCTAGGCGCGTCCATAGGAAATTCTCAATATATTTCTGGATGTTAGCCCATCATCAGGAGTACATCGACTAAAATACGAAGTGAAGAAACGGGAAATTGTTTATTTTTTGGTAGTGTGGCCTTGCATGAATTATTATCAGCCAATAAGATTGTTATTGGCTGATAATTCACTCATGACTAGCCACACAAGCACACTACCAAAAAATAGACAATTTCACGTTTCTTCACTTTGTCTTTTAATCGATGTACTCTTGATAATGGGCTAACAACCCGAAATATATTGAGAATTTAGAAATTAAATGGTTTACCTCAAATTAATTTATTTTTCTCCACTGAAAAACCACCAATTCCACCCTATCACGTTCACTTAGCAAATCCAAATTCATGAATATGACGTGCATCTCTGTCCAGAGAACCCTCCAAGAATTCTCTTATCACCTTGAATGGAGTTCAGGGGCGAGCTTTCCGACTAATATAATAAAATCAATAATCTCTCTTAAAGCTTCATTTGCGCAAAACACGCGGTTTTCAAACATTCAACATTTCGAATAAATTGTCTTAATATATGTTAACTTATAGCCAAGCCGCCCATTATTATATTATACGAACAAACTTGAAAATATGTTGAGATTTTATTTACATTTTGGAGCTTGGAAGCTGAAATTTTCATTTGAATTAAGAATAAGTTAAAAGTTTTTGCCTGTGGCAGTAGCATTGTTTTTGTTAGACATTTCATATAATTCTAAGGGTTGACTAACGGAAAAAATAAATTATTTATTTGAAAGGACAAAAAATACAGAAAAAGTTTTCAAAGCTACTGTATCGATTTGAAATTTGATTTTAATTTCAATCCATTTACATCCTGAATGAACTAGTTATCATTTATTTTTCATTATTCATAAAGTGTTGGTTTTGTCATGTGAAATCTACTAAGTGTGCATTAAATTCACCTAGAACCGATACGAAATTCCTTCAAAATTATTAAAATCTACGCTGTTAAAAAAATTGTAAATTTAATATCAATATGTTCACAATACAATAGATAGGAAATTTACAAGATTGCGTATAGTAAAAAAAATTATATTATATTGATTAAATCACATTAAATCATTACAAAAATGCAAAAATAAATTGTAACTTTACTTTTTTCTTGTATTAATTAGATACGTATTAGTAAAAAATATGTTAGAGAATTACAATACTGGTATGTTTTTTTTTTATTTTTTTATTTATTTAATGTCACCGGGAACGAAGCCCATTTAGACAGCACATAAGTGTGTTAGTAGGGTTAGTGAGGGAGCCGAGTTTTCAGCCGGTAGAAATTTTTATTTGCCAGCTAGGATCGAACCCCGGACCTCCACTTCAACATCGTCATTATCGATCGATGCCGAAGCGAAGCCAGTGCGTTAGCTGACTGAGCTACCCGACTCCCCAATACTGGTATGTAATATTAATAAAACTTTTTGAGGCCGGACTTACCATTTTTTATAGTAAAATTTTTTAACAGTATTCTACGCTAAATTTTAAAACGTAAATTAGAAAATGTCAGCTTCCTATCTAAGGAATCAAAATTTTAGACAAAATATAGGTATATACAAGTTCAAAATGCCAATAGCAACTAAAAATGTCCGAATAGTTCGCTTTAGTGGGCAAACCGCATTAGCCCAGATAATGTTTGCTGCTTGGGTTAAATTGAATACAACCCCTCTGACATGTAATAAAAATTATCTATGACAGTTCTAATTTAGTAAAATACTTTAGTGATTTATTAAAAAATCTAAGCATGATCTTAGTCGTTTAGTCTATATTATTAGTGATATGGAATACACTTTATTTAAAGGTGGATATATTTATGCATGATTTAATTCCAGAGAAAATAATATTCCCTTAAGATAAAGGCTATTTTTTATATATTTAATTAAATAATAATAATCTAAAATGTAATATCTGAAAAAAATAAAATGTAGCCTATTAAAAGAATCCTATGGTACAATAAAGCTTTAAGTCATTTCGAAATTGCACCCCAGGGAATGGAAGTAAATACAAAGAGCTTAGGAGGCATAGGATAGTTTACACTCCCCAGGAGCCACAATTGGATCAGATAAGATAACAAATAGGGGAGAACCAACAGAAGGGAGACTGCCCATATAGATATACCATTTACCTTTCCAAATTAATTTCTAAATCGAATAGAAAGTTAAAGAAATTGGATGATAAATTGAAGGATTTGGAATTATTTTACTTCTTGAACTTAGCATTGCAGGCTTAAATAATTAAATTAGTAGATTAAAATCTTAAATGTGTTTCACATTAGTTAATACAATGTCCGAGAAACGAACATAAGAGAATCGTAAATCTTTCTTGTGAACCTTAGATTTATATAATATTTATAGATTTAGGGTATGACCTTTCTTGGAATTAACACATTACTTCTGTAACAAAAGCTGCTGCATGTAAAGTTGAATTTTTATTCATGGTCAAACGCTTTTTCACGTTCGCTTAACTTACCTATATACAAAGCTCAATCAAATTCACCCATGTCTGTGGAGATGAGTCTCTAGTCTCTCTAGGTACAATTCAGAATCAAGCTATCAGACTAATAGAAGATCCAATCTAATCTTGCACCCTCGATTTACTGGCTAATCGTAGTACCCTCTCCGCTCTTTCCCTTTTTTTATATCTTAGATACTACAATATGGCTTTTGATCTGACGGGATAAGGTCACTAATTCCATCTAAAGCCTCATTTGTGCGAAACAGACGATTTTGAAACACCTTCACTATTAATTAGATACTAACCGAAGAAACCCATTCAACATCTTGTTTATCCCTATGACCAGAGGCGCCCAGGGCAGTGGATCAGGGGAGGTGCCAGTACTGGAGCTTTGAAGGGGGTCTAAGGAGACCCGGAGTTCACCAAATAAAATCGGAAAGGTGTGTTTCTCTGCACACGAAGAGTCAAAATAAGATCTGACAGTGCAATCCTTTTCATGTAATAATAAATATTTAATAAGATTGGGGCCTGTGATATGATTTGACTCAATGGCCCTGCCTATGAATTCTAGAGACTTTTTTGTATCCTTCAATATTTCAAGACTCGCATCCACAGGTTTCTTTGGCTTCGACCCAATCCCTGAAATTTATTTCAATTCTTCCTCTTATTTTTACGAATGGTCCACCGGATTGCAGCTTTTGAATGTAACCCCAAGATTTTCCGTTCTAATAATGTGAAAAAAGCCACTCCAATTAAAACACCCCACCACCAAAAGTATAATCCTTACAGCTCTTATTAATCCATCTTTTAACAACAATGCAACCTGCAACATCCTGTTGCATATGTAGATTCTAAATCTAAAGCACTATTCTGCCAAGGGGACCTAACTTTTATTAACTTTTCCGATCAATTAAAATCATTTTCCATTCCTTACTATTATTTCAGAATTTTTTAATAGTTTACCTTCGATAATTAATTGTTAAATTTTTTAGCCTCTTCTTTCTATAAGCGAAGAAAAATTGATAGCCTATATCAATAGCACCCAACAACCCAAAGACTCTTATACATAATATAAAATAAAAATAATATTAATAATTCAAAAAAATCTCAAGAGGGTGTTATCTATTAGATCCGAGATGGAATGGATTATTTATAAATATTAATTCCATCTCAGATCTAATAGATGACACCCACTTGTGATTTTCTTAGAAAATTCAAATCTATTTCTATCGGCAGCTTTATGAACTCTCTCTCTCTATCATAAATAATAATAATAATCTTTTAATAAATACTGATAATAAAAAAAACATTATTCATTTTTGATAAATTGAGAAAAATGAAAAAACATCTAATGTATACTTCCGAATTGTTAATTTAAACCAAAATATTTCTCTGTTATCTCAATTTTTTAAGTGAATTTTTATCAATTCCATCATTAATAGAGTAGGGTTAAGTAATATAATTTTGATACTTTATTGGTCCCAGATGATGTATATATAAAATTAATTTAAATTTTCTAAAAAATTCACATTGTTCCTGCTTGTATTTTCTTTTGATATAAATGAAATTAATCAGACTAGAATGTTTTAAATTACTGCTCAGAGGTTTCAAGCCCCCGAAATGTTCTGGTTTAGTTAATTCCCGCACAACATCGATTAACACATGATAACGATTCTGAAAAACAAGCCTTGTGTATTTAAAAGGGAATTTTAATTAATTTTCTATTTACGCTAGGCGTGTCTCAAAGAGTAAAAATGTTGATTTATTTTAGGTAAAATATGATACCCTATATAATGCCTAAACGAGAGTTCTAAACTTATTCTAATTTTGAATAAATAGAAACTTTATTTTGAGCTCCCGGAAAGATAATGCAATCATTAATAATTAAATGTGTATTTTTTTCTTAATCAAAGAGAAAAATTAAAAATATATAAATATATAGGTATATACATCATTGTTTAGAGATATACAAAGTTTTTTTTTGGCTTTTCGGCCCTTCTAGCCATCACCCAATTTACGATACTATTATTTAATTATGTCTTCTATGTAAGGATCGGATTTTTAGCCGGTTGCCTCGAGTCGGATTCGAATCCGGGCCCACTTGATTAGCAGGCTTGTACGCTAGCCCCTCGACTAACCCGACCCCGACATACAAAATTGTATATCAACAACAAATTTCAGATCACTGGCTACAAGTATTCAAGAGCTGTCCACGAAACGATTCTATTTTTCCTAGCTATATACATTTTTGACCTGGAATTCATGAGGAAACTCAAAATTTATGACGATTTAAGGATGTGCAATGCACTTATTTACAAGTTCATTTGTAATACAGTGAAACCTTAATATAATGAACCTCAATATAATGATTTCCTCGAATTTACAAATTCTTCGAAATCACCTAAAACTGCCCATAAGCGTTAATGCAAAATATACCTTTACATTAGGAATACCTTCTGTTAAAAAGCTCTTTATAACGAATTTTCAATCATTGTAGAACATAAATAGAAAGTATAATTTACCTCTCTATAACAATTTTTGTCAACCTATAACCTTTACATAACGTATCCTACCTTGTTAAAACGAATCTTAGACAAACCTAACCTCTATATATTATAACCAACCTCATTCTAACCAATTACATGTAATAACGAATATTTCCCTTCAGGCTTGTTAAATCGAGGTTTCACTGTATTCTAAAATTCTATAATGTGTTCTGCATTTATATAGAATTGCACAATTAATTCCTCCATTAATTTGAATAACAGTCGTAACATATGATTGCTGTAGGTTTAACACTTTCCAAACGACGAACAATTTGAAATTCTAGCTATTGAGACACCCACATATTTTTATGCGGTTGGGTAAAGGTTGCCTTGAAAAATTAACATAATGCTAAAGCTATTACTAGCGATGACGTCATCACTTTGTACAAGGTGTATTGAATTCCAAACGAAGACAGTCTTAGTATATTTACATCTGACTCAATTTAAGTTTCATTAGTTGATTGAGGAGGCCTAAAAGAGAATATATCCCTTAAACTCATAGAGCATTACCATTACAAGCAGAAAATGGCTAATATATTTATTTAATCTGTTCTATTTTAGTTTATAAACTATTGATTAGTATTTAACAAAAAGTTTCCGTTTAAATTTTTTATATTAGTTTATAAACTACTTCTTTTTAAAGTAATTAAATTAAGTTAATTAAATATATAAATTCCGAAACAAAAACTTTTTATTAAAACATAAAGCCACGAATGACTTAAAGTTAATTTAAAATGCGTTTGCTTGGGGGGATGAACAAACAAATTGATCGAGCTGAACAAAAAACATCTCTCAACCGGATTCTATTTTACTAAATGGGAAAATAAACAAAAAAAATATCATCAATTTATTATTCGAAAGTAATTGCAAATGAGAATAAATGGAAATTGAAAATAAAAACTTGGTTTTAGTGAAGTGTTTGGAAACATTGAAATGAGATTTTAACGTTATGGAATTATTTAACGCTAGCCATTGATTTTCTATTAGGAATATGAAATCAATTTTATTTCATTTATAAAATGGTATTTTGGATAATATATCAGAGTGGTAATGAATTTTAATCGAATCCAAGTATCATGACTAGCATGTAAATTTCTGTAATAAGCCAAGAACATAATAAACTGTCGATAGTACCATATTTAAGATTTCTTTCAGAAAAACACAAGAAATTGTCAACTACTGAATTTGAGGTGTTATGGATTCACTATTTGACAATCTCTTGTGTTTGTCTTGATTTTTTGGGGCAGAACATAGAATTCCTATCAAAAGAAGTTTCTGCTGAAACCGCCCAAATTAAACAATTTTGATGAGATATTTTCATCAGAGAGCACAACGTCTTGATCTATTTATGGAGTCGTTTTCAAACGTTTGTTAAATCATTCCAAGATATAAACTGAGAGCGTTGGAATCTAAGTAATCTGAGAAAATTACACACGTGTCAACTTAAAACCAAAATATATAAATCCGATTTCCAAAAATTTACCATATAATCTAATATGTAACAGGCATAGTAAGGAATTGGATAAAATTAAAAACTCAGAGTTTTTTTTATTAAATGGGCCAGACGTTTCATCAATTTATTTTGACTTCCTCAGTAGCCCATTTTATCTCTCTTTGTCAAATTGTTGAATAATTTGAGTCAAGAATATGTTAAAGACAGGTTATTGATGTTTTGACTTATAGTGAAATTGTTTTTGAAAAAGAGTGATAAAATAGGCCACTGAGGAAGTCAAAATAAATTGATGAAACGTCTGGCCCATTTAATAAAAACTCTGTGTTTTTAATTTTATTTAATTTCCTTCTATTCCTGCTACATATTTACTATGGATACGAATTATGCAACATTATAATTTAATTTTACAAAGTTACAAATGTGAATTTCCAAAATTTTCTAAATCTAATTTTTCATAATGTTGGTTTCGATTTGTCCGACTGTAGGCGAAAATGCGAATGGAACTGGAATTCCAAAGCTCTCAGTCTTACAACCACTTGAAAAAGACTCCAGAAGTAGAGGTCGAAACGTCCTGATGATAAAATCCCATGAAAAATATCTAATCTAGGTCGTTTCAGTCGAAATTACTTTTTCGATAAATAACTCAAACACCGAAGAATCAAATCTGCAGGTATTCCTAGACAAACTTTCACCCACAAACCAACATCGTTGTTTCTTTATATATAGGTATACCCAAGGGGTGAACCATGACCTAATATCCTGTACACCTACTTCCATTTCCAACTGGAAGGATCAACAGATGTAGGGGGCATTATCTAATGAATTTCAAAAAATTCCACATAATTCCAAAGATGTGGTTCACCATTCGGGTATATTTATAATTAGCCGTTTTTAAAACGGCAAAAGATGTTGGAAATAAAATAATAAAAAGAAATTGCTATTTTCCAATAATACCAGGGATTTTAAAGCTTATTGAGCTTATGCAACCGATAGCTCTTCTCTGTACAGCCAATGCCTACCCTACAATTTAAAAGGGTCAAGTCAGTGGATTTCTTGTAGGGATTAATACTGTTAGTATTCGACTTACAATAACTCGAATTAGACAATACAAGACCTCGGCGGGGAAAATGTAACGTCATAGCCAAGTGGGCCATCGCGGTAGGAATGGAAATTTTTTCTATTTTATATAATTTATTTGTTAGAAGCTTTATTTTCGAATGTTTGACCTTCATCATCATTCTTTTATAATTTAGAAATATTTTTTATGTTAGACTCGTGGATTCAAATACCCGACCAGCACACTATTACAACAAAACGAAAAACATTCAATTGGATATTTGAAACCATAAGAAATAAAAGATAAACTATTTCTAATTAAAAAAGCCTGATGAGGAATGTCAAACTTCGAAACTATAGTCTCTAACAAACAAATAAATTATGTATATACCAGTGGTGTGTGGTCTATGGATTCTGTGGATGCGGAGCATTCTAAAATTTTAAACATTTTGAGTATTTTCATAAAAATACAATGTCGAATTCAAAATTTTCAAATTATTATCAGTTATTTCAAATATTTCTATAAAAAACATTTTTTGATTTGAAAAATATACTAATCTCGAAATGAAATAAAATTGTTGCATAGTTTCAAGGGGCAATGATTTTTCCGAAAAGGGTGCCCAAAGAAGGTTTGAAGTCCCTGCCTGGTATCTCTTCCAGTTCAAGCATGTCAAAGACAAGTCTAGACGAGTTTTAGTCGAATAAAAATTGTTCTCACTGAGGAACTATTAAAATAGTAATAATACAAAAAATGAATAAATAAAGATCATTCGGGAATCTTTGGACTAATCCATTTCAAAGAACTCTCAATATATAATATCGGAAATAACTAAGAGTGCTTAGACAAGTCATAGATTGCTTATAGCAATTGAATTAGAAAAAATTTAAGATCGGCTGATTCATTGACGAAGATGTTCGATTTCCATCTCAGGAACTGTGGAGTTTAAGTCACAAGAATTAATTTCTGAATCCTGCCCTCACACAAAGCAGTATCCGTTTGGGGCGAAAGTTCTAAAATATAATTTAAAATAAATTTTGTTAAATTTGAAAAATAACGAAAATGATGCCGTATTCGATGAAATTTGAAAAAAAAAGCGAAAATTAAATTAAAATTTCAAAAAAATGAAGAATACTTTTTTGGACAGCATACCCTAGTAGAAAAGTCACCAACCGCCACTGATTATACATAATTATATTCGTTATATATTTATGTAGATATAATTAGCAGAGATTGTGGTGTTGGTGCAAGGTGAAACATCTTTAATAAAGATAAGAGTAAATAAATATTATATTTAATATGGATTTACTATGAGTTAAGGATACTAGGTCACTTATTTCACATTAAAATTAAAAATTAAAAGATATAAAAAATTTTCTTTTTCAATATATATATTTCGGGCTGTCAACCCATCTTCAGGAAATACAGAAAGTAACTGAGTAACTGAGTTACTTTATGTATTTCTTGAAGATGGGTTGACAGCCCGAAATATATATATTGAAAAAGAAAATTTTTTTTATATCTTTTAATTTTTTAATTTTTATGTGAAATAAGTGACCTAGTATCCTTAACTCATAGTAAATCCATATTAAATATAATATTTATTTACTCTTATCTTTATTTATGTAGATATATGTTTATTTGCATCATTCAGAGAATAACCTCAATGATATCTTTTTATGAAAAAACATTTAAGTTTCCAGGCTTTAAATAAATAAAAATAATTATACTAAGGCGGGGATGTAATCTTTAATTTTTTCATATAAATAGAATCTCAAATAATGTAGGGAATCTGCTTGTTCAGTGAAAATTAAGTCCATCAATTCTTTTAATATCTTATTCTATGGTAGATGATTTTATCCCTCCACAGTTTTATAAATTATACGCTCTTCTTTTTGAAAGGGGAGGCGAAAAATAAATGGGAATTATTCAAAGTAGATGCTTTGTCAGCAACCTTCTATTTCATTCGAGTTCCCCATTTATCTTTTCTTATTATAAAAATTACTATATTCCGGTCTTACTTACTTTACGCGAATAGGTCCAAAAGACCTCGCGATGTTGATATTCGGGTCTAGTCATTTAAAAATAATAGAAAATTTTGAATTTCTCCATTATTCGGTTTTAGTGTTTCATTTAAATGTAAAAGGGACACTATTAGTGTCGATACAATTCTTTTTGACAGTGCATTGTGGATATTAAACTAAATAAGATAAAATCTTGAAATTTATAAGTTATATATTTTCGCCAAAATCAAATTAATATTTTTATGGGATGACAAGTTTGAGTGGATGAATTTTGTGGGGTCTAAAATATAAAAAAATATTAAAAGAGAAAGAATTTAATTTTTGGGACAAATTCTAAGATTTTAGTAGAAATATTATTAAATTGCAATATCAGAGGGGATTCATTCCCTCAGGAGTCGAACCTGAGAACTAACATGCTTTCCGGGCAGTCAGCTCATACCCTCGAGACAAAAACCTCTCTCTGAATTGCAATATATTATATAAGTACAGAATTTTTTTTACTCCATTCTTGTATTACGGAAATTAAAAAATTTAGTTTAAAATGAAAAAAAAGTTTTTCATACAAGTCCTCTTATTTAAATATAAAACTAAAGATTTGAGCATCTTTTTTTGAAAAAATGTTTTTCAAAAAATCACCTCAGGTCAAAACCAACCAATGTTTATTAAAAGAGAAAGAATTTAATTTTTAGGACAAATTCTAAGATTTTAGTAGAAATATTATTAAATTGCGATATCAGAAGGAATTCATCCACTCAGGAGTCGAACTTGAGAACTAACATCCTTTCCGTTATAGAAGAATTGAGTAAAAAAATTTCTGTGCTTATTATAATATATTGCGATTCAGAGAGAGGTTGTCTCGAGGGTGTGAGCTGACTGCCCGGAAAGCATGTTAGTTCACAGGTTCGACTCCTAAGGGGATGAATCACCTCTGATATCGCAATTTAATAATAGTTCTACTAAAATCTTAGAATTTGTCCTAAATATTAAATTCTTTCTCTTTTAATAAACATTGGTTAGTTTTAACCCGAGGTGATTTTTTAAAACCAATCCAACTTTTTTCAAAAAAAGATGCTCAAATCTTTAGTTTTATAAAAAAATATTTTATTATGGGGTCTAAGATATTATTGTAATGATTTCATTAAGTAGAATAATTATGGTGGATTGTTCATGAAGTTTATCCATGAAGCCTAGATACACCCGGGGTTGTTGTGGCGTAATAGAGTAATAGAATTGGGGTGGAAGAGAGTCAAAGCACTTTGGGACACATTTCCTAAGACGAGTTTTTTACATATATAATATTCAATTTAATTATTGGATTGTGATTAAATCTGGATAAATGCAAGTCATGTGAAGTGCATAAATAAGCCAGAATATTTAATAAAAATGTCACTTTAAAATAAATTCATGTGCATATTAGTTGGAAATCATTCAAATCGCAAGCTTTATATATATACCTATATATAACACTTGAAATTCTTTAGTCTCCAATAAATTAAAACTATCTAGTTTCATCTGCATATCATGAAAATTTTAATTAAATTCCTTTTGGTAATTTTTAGCACCATTTTTTAATGAAATTTTAAAATCACATAAACAGAAAAATTCAATATAATTAAATAGGTTGTTGATGAATTTTATAGGTCTATTTCAATCATCGAATTTTTCCCTTGCATATTCACTAATTTACATCAAATTTTATTACCATATAATAAATTCTTACTCAATACAAGATTAAAATTCTGACTTAAGAGTGTAAGCAGAGCTAAAAAAACCTAAGAAAAACTACTTTGATATATGTACAATGTTTTTTTTTATTCTTTTTCTAAAAATTATTTATTTATTAATTATTTATAATTGAGGAAATTTACTTACTGAGGTTGACATTTTCGGAAAAACACAATCTTCACAAATCAAAAAATTCACTTGTTTTTATCCAAAATATGAAAGTCAGCTATGTAATGTATAGTCCATTCAGTCGCCAGCAGAAATTTACACTTGTATTTGGATCTAACTCGGTGGAATTTTCTATATATGCATACTTATATGACTGAAAGATTTAATTTAGAGTCTTGCACAGAAAGCAATTTAATGCTTGGATTAACTCCTCTAGTAGCACAATGTTTCAAACCATATAGTAACTACATAGTGCCTATATAGATTCTCAAAATCATTACCCTTGTGCTGCCTTTTCATTCTCGAAATCTATTTAGGCACTATATAGTTAGTATATGGTTTGAAACAGTGTGCTACTAGGGTCATGAAGGGATATCCCTTCTGCTATGAAATTAAATATAACGAACAACTATTACTTCTTAATACATCGTGGCTTTTTAAATTATTTTTCTTAAAAACTTAAAATATATATGTGTGGGATTTTATTCTTCGCTCCTTTCAATGTAAAATGCTTTGAAAATGCCTTGAAAAAGACGTTTGCCCGTCGGAATCTTTCGATAAACTGGCAAGCGAGCAGCAGGGACACGCCCCTTTTATAAAGAAGCCAGCGCGGGAAAAATTATGCTTACGTCACCTAAGACGCGGGAAGAATTGACCAATCAGCTTAATTGCTAATTAGAGCAAGGGTTATAAAAGAAGCCAGCTGCTCGAAGCGAATTCAGTTGTTATCATTCAGTTGTCATGTGTGAGTTTTCACTGTTTGAAACTTATTGAGTGAGGCAGCTCTCCGAGGTGACTGCGATCACCTTGGAACGATTGGGAACGAAACGGCTTGTGTCGAAGAAGTAATTTGTATACACGTTCTGTAACGAAGAAGCAATAAATGCGGGCCTAGTGCCATTATTTCATTAAAAGCATGTTTCCAATTGCCTAGTGCGAATTTTTATTTAAAATAGCATTTTTCAACTGGCTCTAAAGCCGCCAATAGAGATTATAATCTCTGAAGATTTTCTCCCATCCAAGCCCGGAAAATCTCTTTGCAACTAACCCTTCGAGCCAAACATAATAAAAATCATCCATCATCTTAATAATTTCCTATATATGAATATAGGTATTTAATATTTTTAACTAAAATATTGATTAACATTAAATTTAAATGGAGAATTAATATAAAGAGGATAAAGAAAAAAAAATCTGAATAAAAGTATTTATTAGAAAGTTATTTTCCTCTTCTTCGGAGGATCCCCCCTTTTTTCAGGGTTCGTTGACTCTTTTAAATCTTGAAGAAGAAGGGAAGATTCCTCGAAGAGTCGGTTTTTAAGAAAATGAAAATTACTTTCGAATAAATTCTTTTATTTAGAATTTTATTTTTCATTTCCCTTGGGCTGCCTTTTCATTAATTCTCTATTGAATTCTACCAGTCCGTCTCCAAAAGAAAATACTTCCAAAATCTTTAATTTAAATATTTTTGCATCCTATTTTAAATATTAAATTTAAAAAATAATTAGTTTTCTTTCAACTTAATTTTGTTGATTATATTATTATCGTGAGTGAGATAATTTGTAATTGTAATATGATATCACATTAAGGAAATTAAATTGTTAATAATCTTTGTTTAACAAGTAAAAAACATAAAATTGTTTATCGTCAAGAAATATATTTTGTAATTTGCTTATCGAAATAAACAATTTTTCTCTTTCTAAATGGTTAGAACCTCCCTTAGACCAAAATGTCGTTTCTTCCAAATCTTATATGTTTTTCAAAGCGATGTTTCTTTTTCTCTGATTCCAACAAAAAAAACAAACAAACGTAAAAGTATAGGTATATTGTTTATTGTTGGTTCGTTTCCCATTTTCTTTGTAATTTATTAATATTTCGCTACAAGTGGTTCATATACTGTCTCTATTTTATCTATTGAGCGGGTCTTCTTTTCTTTTCCTTCTCGGGTTGGTCTCTAACCCTTCGAAAGCTCTTGGCCCAGCTTCCTCTGCTTCTTGCAAGAGGCTAATCGATTCCATGGCCTCCTTTTAAGAGGGTAAAAGGGGAATTCCTCTGGGAAAGAGCCGCCTCCCTTAACTTCTCCCTTTTCTCTTATATACACATCTATATATCCAATACCTGTCCCTTTCACCTCATCAACACGATCCGCCCGAGGTTGACATTTAACTTTATTATTACTAAATTACTAAATTCTCGGCTGGTTCTAAGTCGATAGTTGAAATGAAATTTCTCGTCTCGAATAGTTTCATATTAAGTAAATTCCAATAAAATGAAATGTTAGAATATGAGTCTATTAATGCTTAGAGAGAACTAAGGGAAAATAGTTTTTGTTTTATTATTATAATCAATTTAATTTCCTGGCCTATAGAATTCTTTAAACCTGGGCCATTTATAATGAAATTAGAAAATTTGTTTATAAAGTTTATTTATACTTTCAAATTCAAAATGGACTTAAGGTAGTTGTTTCACCATATGGGTTTTCTTAGGATTTTTTTGAAATTTAGATAGATTATTATTTAAATACCTCTCCATCGATTGGTGGCAAAATGAAATTTATGAACAATATAGTTCCGGAGATATTAAATTCCAAAGATAGAGTTTTTCAGACTCTTCTGCATCGATTGATGAACAATATAGTTCAGAAGATATTAAATTCCAAATATAAAATATTTTTCAGACTCTTATACATTGCACTATACGGGATATTGGAAAGTTTACATACATATTTCATTATAACTAAGAAACTCTTCTTACCATTGGTATAAAAACTAAACCAACATTAAAGAATAACTAATACATTTTTTAAGAAAATTTTAATTCATAGTTACAACACAGTTTCTGAGATAATAATGAATACATAATGAAAAATTTATACTAAAAACAAACTGCCAACAACGCATGTATTTAACCTAAAAAGTGTGTTAACTTTAGTACATTTTTGACGTTTTTCGCTTCAGCCATTATCGCAACAGCATTCAATCGAGATAAGAGAAAATAAATATTATATTTAATATTGATTTACTATGAGTTAAGGATTCTAGGTCATTTATTTCACATTAAAATTAAAAAATATAAATTTTTTTTTTTCTTCAATCGCTTATTAAAAACATTTTGTTTTATAGTTCGACCTTTATAATGTATTTTATCTGTCATTTTTATGATAAAAATATTCAAGCTCTGACAATGTTGCCAGATTTGTCAAACGAGCACGGGATTGGCTAGTAGTGGTACATAAACAGCAAAAAGTTTTGGGCTTATAAATTATGAATCCTTATTGTCTGTTCTATTGATATATACTCTAGCATTAACTTTTTGCTAGTATTGTCGCGAAACAACTACCTTAATTAATTTATAAACATGAATAATCAATTAGATATATACTCGTTCAATATTTTATTCTTGTGATTGAGTTTATTAAAGTTACATTTTATTAAAATTACACATGATTAATTATAACTAATTATTGATCACATAACAAACAACACAATATGATTATGACGTTTCAATCAGCTTATTCTGCAATTGTTCTCAAATAAAAGCATAAATCCGATTTTAGTACCTCGTGAGGGTTTTGCTTTATATGGTCGGTAAATACAGTCCGGTCAAGAGCTCAGAACTGGGCTTGTTAGGGCCTTGAGTGCTTCACCGGGCTGTTTTCATCGACCATATAAAATTGAAACCTCATATGGTCGAATGTGAACTTGAAATTGGATTGATGTTCATACTTGAGAACGATCGCAGAATAAGTTGATCAAACGTCGTAGTTATAGTATGTTGTGTTATTTATTTTGTAATGATAAATAGTTATTGTGTTATTTTAATAAAAATTTCATCTTTATTGAATAATCAATTTCAAAATAGAAAAAAATCAGGGGTGTAGTGGAGGGTGGAGGGAATATGGTATAAGGCGTATACCCTGTGCTAAATGAAAATTTAAAAAATTTTGAGACATAAACTTTTTGAATATTCACATTAATATTTTAAATTGTATCAATTTGCTTTGAAAATGATAATTTTTTTAAAAATACCCTACTAAAATATTTTTTATTTAAATAGCCTATATCTATCCTCTGATTTTTACAATCCATATAGCGTATACAGAGGGGTGAACCGCAATTGGAATTAGGTGTACACGTCTTTTATGTGGAACTATTTTGGAATTCATCAGATAATGCCCCCCTTCATCTATTGTCTTTTACTTGGAAATAAAAGTGGATATGAAAGTAGGTGTACAAATTACATTAGATCGTGGTTCAGCCCTCGGCGTATACCTTCAGTTGATTTTACGATTACAACATTGGAAAATACTATTTAAATAATATTAATTAAAATAAATATTTTTATCAGAATGCACAATTCTGCGACACTTAATTCTTGTGAGCTACTTAATGGAATGACGTCGCAACTTTTAAAAACGACTCCAGAATTTAGTGACGGAACGTTGTGCATTTTTGAGAATATTTCATTATCAACTGGAAGGTGCACCATAGATACAACTTTCACTTACAAGCTTTTTAGCTTCACGACTAATCATAAGTCTCCTCACAGTATTTTAATCGAGATAAAAAAACAAACACATCCCATGATTTGCGTCTAACTACCTGATTTAACTGACACTTAATAAACACGTCAGCCACCGAAGCATCAAATCCACATTAAATTCAATGAATTTGTTTTGATTTTTTTAGTTTAGTGTTTTGATTTTTTTAGTTTAGTGTTTTGATTTTTTTAGTTTAGTGATGTGTATTTTTTTATCCCGATTAAAACACTTTGAGGGGACTTATGATTGATTAGTCGTGTAGCCAAGGGAGGTTGTAAGTGAAAGTCGTGTATTTAGATGATTTCATTTACTAAGGCGGCAGGTTCTGATCGGACTATTTTGAAAAAGCTCTCACTTTTTCCACGTTTTTTAAACAATTCTAAACTTTTACTCCTCGTTTGTAAAATGGTTTTTATTAGTATAGGTGTTAATTTTCCTTTCGCAAAATTTATATACCCCAATAATTATCCGTCATAAATAAAATAGAAACTTTGACTACACAAGTGGAACGAGAGCAAACGCGAACAATCTTAAATTAAATTTCTGTTTGAAAAGTTATAAAGTCCAGCATGCGAAAAACATTTTTTTTTTATTTATAATCAACTGATGAATTTCCTCTGACATCTGACATAATGAGCTTTTCAAAATGGCGAAAAACATTCATCACCATTTCTGTCAGAATCTCCATCACCGCCCATCCCGAAACACCCGACCCAACCCAAAAAGGGAGAGGATTGGGGGGGGGGGGGGGCGAGTGTGAATTTAATGGAAATTTGCCAATTAAAAAGAGGCCCACTTTTCTTTTGTTAAATGGATTCCTGGGTTATGATAAGACAAGCAAAGTTAAAAGCAATTCCATTCTCTTTTACCGAGCACAACGACGCTGGATGGCTGGGCTAAAAGAAAGAAAAAAGTGAGCTCAAGATGCGCCCTCTACAATTCATCAAATTTGCAAATTGAATTTATGGAAGGGAGACGGAAAAAAAATTGAATCTTTTTCGTTATTGAAATCTGCTAGAAGATGGAAATAAAGAAAAATCTAGAAGAAAATTGATGAAATGTCGGTTGATTATTCTAAAAGTAAATAAGATTTGTTTCAATATTGATATATACCAGGGGTGGTCACAACGCGGCTCTTGACCTGGACCATTTTGAATAATACTGATTTTAAAAAGTATAATAATTAAATTATATAAACTGACAAGTTCTGATATAGCCATCCACTTGACTTTACTATACAACCTGGCCCCTCACTTATATTTAATAAAATTATTTATATTCATGTAGGGGGGGGGTTAGTTTTTGCATTTTTAGACTTCTGGGGGCCCACTGATTATGTATTCAAAATTTGGTTGAGTTTGGTACAAGGGCTTATATTTTCATTTTTTGATCCTTCACCCCCCTTCTCTTTTGGGCGGTTAATTTTTGCAATTGTATACTTCTGGGGGCCCACTGATTATGTATACAAAATTTGGTTGAGTTTGCTCAAATGGCCTAGATTTTTAATTTTTAACCCCCCCCCCCCCCTTAATTTTAGGTCGATATGCACCAAATCTAATCAGCTCTTAATCTTAATGCACCAAAACTACGTGTGAAATTTGGTTTTAATATTCACACTAGTTTTTGAGCTAGCTCGTCCACAAAAATTTGGTAACGCACAAACTAACAGACTAACAGACTAATTAACAGAAATTTTGACAAAACAATTGTTATCTCGAAAATATAATTTTTTCGATATTCACTTATTAGGCTTTTTTGTAGACCGAAATGCCATGGTTTCGTCCAATTTTTTTAATCAAAATAGTTTGAGCCGTTTTAGAGATATTTCAAAAAAAAAGAAGCAAAAAAACACTTTTTTCATGCAGGATTACAATACTTGACCATAACCTGTATCAGGCGCGGATCCAGACCTCTGATTTGGGGGGGGGGGGCGGTCGGTATATCAGATCTACTTTTGGTCTCGGAAGTGTGTCGCGATCGAATTGTCCAAACGGGGGTGGGGGGGGGCAGAGACGCCGCCCCCCCCCCCACATTGAACTTTATTTTCTTCAATTTTAAAATTTTGTCTTATAAAAAAAATAATTAAATAAACATATAAAAAATGTTGATCTCTAATGCTTTGGAGGGGGGGGCGGTCGCCCCCATCGCCCCCCCCCCTGGATCCGCGCATGACCTGTATGGTAAAGTAAAAAATAATAATACAAAAATTATATCTCGTAAAAGCACTTCTCAAAAGTAAAATGTTATTTTTTTTTTTTTTTTTTTTTTTTTTTTTTTTAAATAAAAAATGTGTTTTTTTTAATAAACCATTAATTAATCTTCAAAAAATGTGGCTCGTTTTGAAACAGTTTTATAAATTTACGGCTCACAAAGTTAAGGTTAGTGGCCACCCCTGATTGATATATACCATAAAACAAAACTGAAGACTCACTTACGAGGGTTCCCTACTTAAGAATATAATTGAAGGGAAAATTCAAAATTTGTCAACAGTCCGTCTTTGAGAATATTTGGCAATTTTCAATAGGAAATTATGAGTGTGTTCTTTGCTTGAAACAAATAAACATATACTTACTTATACATACCTATGTAGTATTAGGGTAGCCAAAAAAATGAATATTTTTTTATTTTTGATCTCGAATGAAAACATGTTGATTCAACATGTTTTTAAAATACTCACCAAAAATGACCCCGATCAAACAAATTTTAAGAGGTCACTCAAGATTTTTAAAAGTTCTCAAAATGGTAGAAAATTGAATTAAAAAAAAAATTCTCGTCATGTTATTATTGTCTACGTTGAAAATGATAAATATTCTGACAATTTCAAGTCGATATATCAATTTGAAGAGGTCGCTCAAGACTATTTTAATTTTTAAAGTATAGTGTAGGTACTTCAGATGTTTTCTAGTTACCTGTAAATATAATAAAAATTTTAAGTAATAATTGTTTTTATGTTATGCTTCATTTCTATTCGTTAAAATGTCAATAACAAGAAAAAAGAAAAAAAATCATGAGTGACCTCTTAAAATTTTTTAATCAAGTTGATATTTGGTGAGCATTTTAAAAACATGTTAAATTAACATATTTTCATCCGATATTAAAAATAAATTTTATTTATTTTCTTAGAAAGACGGACTGGTAAGTGAAATAACCAGGTTATAATGAAAGACAGTCCATAAATTATTTAAATTTTATTCAATTTCAGACGTTTCGGGACTTTTTTCTCTTCTTCATCATGTATTGAATAGTTATTGATGGGTGAGTATAACTCGGTTCTCATTTGTCCCTCCTTTCAGTGATAGCAACAATATTGTTACAAGAAGGAGAGAAAAAAGTCTCCGAAACGTCGGAAATTGAATAAAATTTAAAAAGTTTATGAACTGCCTTTCATTATAACCTACTTATTAAAAATAAAAATTTGTTTTTTTTGGCCACCCTAACATGTACCTACTACCTATATATAATAGATGTTTTATTATTATTCTTTCATAAAGCAATTATTTTTTATATTTTTTAAATTTTCAATTGATAAAGGGAATATTTTGAAACGTTTTGAATTTTTATTAAACGTTTTTCGATATATGTGCAAATATTGCCATTCCTCTACTAATAAGTTCTTCATAATTTGAAAGCTTCTATCTAGAGAATATACCAGTTACATTCACTTTGTCACTTCTAAATGGAAGTAAACAATTCCTTTATAAATTTTGTTTGCTTTTCTACCTTTTTTTGATGAAAAACTCTTATAAACTTAAAAGCTCAAAACTTAATCACTGATTTTGAATCTAAACATAACGCGGAGAAAATATTGTTCAAATACCTGCAGATTTAGATGATTTGGCAATTTTCCGTCAGGAAAAAGCTTGAATTAGAAAACTGAAAGTAGGCACGAAGGTGCAGTTCATTAATTCAAATTTGAATGCCAAATTTTTGCTCATTTTATGAATTAATTTATTCAAATTATATTCATCTTGAAAAAAATTTCACTTTTGGCTTTAATTATGTGTTTATCAGATATTGTGATCATTTTAGTTTAATTACTTAATTGGAGCTCATACTAATAAAGTCAATCAAGCTTCGGAAATCTCTCTTATCTTCGTGATATCGATCGTACACACGGTTTGTAATTCCAGCACCTAATAAGGATAATTTAGAGCTTATTGAAACGTTTTCAAAACATTCCTTTATGGGGTAGACAAGCTACTTGATACGAAAATTACAGCTTAATTTATAAATACCTATATACAGAGCTTATATAAATGATATTTCAGGTTTCTAATAGGCATATGTAACTTATTATTACAAAACAATTAATATCTAAAAAATATAAGTTTTTCGATGTTTACTCATTAAGTTAGCTCTTTCGCGACAATCCAGGCAAAAAGTTTTAGCCTACCACTCTATACATATGAACGGTACTAAAATTTTAGGTTATGTTTTTTTAACGTGACTGTACTTCTCACACATTTTTTCATGTTACTTTTGCCAATAATTATTATCCACTAAAGTTTCTAAGTATTTTGTTTGAAATTTTTAATTATTTCATATTTTCGTGCCTTTCTTATATTTCTCCATATTATTCGTTACAACGTTGCCGGATCGTTTCCAAGCGACTGTTTTTATATCCCCTCCACTAAATATATTCGCATATATATATATATATATATATTTTTATCAAAACTACATCATCATCATCATCATCGAGTATACAGTCCTAAGACTGGTTTGATGCAACAATCCGTCTCCACTCGACTCTGTCCCCCGCCAGCTGTTTGACCTCTCTAAATGTCTGGCATCCCATATCCCCAATTATTTGGTTGAAATATTCTAATCTGGGTCTTCCCCTTCCCCTTTTCTTTCCCACCTCCCCTCCAAGATATCCCTAAGTAGTCCCCCATGTCTCAGTGTGTGCCCCATCATCTGACCTCTTCTCTTCCTCAGACTCCTCCACAAGGTTCTTTTTTCTCCGATTCTTCTAAGAACTTCTTCATTTGTAATTTTATCCATCCAATTGATATTCATCATTCTTCTGTAGCACCACATTTCGAAAGCCTCCAATCTCTTTCTCTCCGCTTTTCCAATTGTCCAGGTTTCACACCCGTACATGGCTATGCTCCATACATATGTCTTCAATAGCAACTTCCTGTTTTCTAAGCTGATTGAGGAGGAGCATAGTAGTTTTTGTTTTGAATTAAACCCCATTTTTGCTTGGGCAATTCTTGATTTAATTTCGTTTTCGCTCCTCCCATCCCATGTTATTTTACTTCCTAGGTAGCGGAATTCCTTAACTCCTTCTAGGTTTTCTTGGTTAATTTTGATGCATTCCTGTCTCGTTTGTTCTTTTTTTGTACATACTAGGACCTTGGTTTTATTCTTGTTTATTTTCATTTTGATTTCTTCTATTATGATTTGGTTAATTCCATTCAGGGCGTCCTCTAATTCTTTTTTATTGCTTCCTAGAAGGGCAATGTCATCGGCAAATCTTAACATAGCGATCTTTTGACCTTGGATTTCGATACCTGTATCCATTTTGTCTTTGAATTCTTTAATCGCTTCTTCTATGTATAAGTTGAAAATCATGGGTGACAGCACACATCCTTGTCTTACACCTTTTTTTATTTTGGCTTCTCTTTGCTCATCTCCAATATTTATAATTGCCGTCTGGTTTTGATATAGATTGTAGATTAGTCTTCTCTCTCTGAATTTTATTCCCGCCTGTTTTAATATTTTAAACATAATTTCCCAATTGACGTTATCGAATGCTTTTTCTAGGTCTATGAATCCGATGTAGACAGATTCTTCCCTGATAAATGCCCTTTCTATTATTAGTCTAAGAGAGAGAATTGCTTCTCGGGTGCCTCTGTTTCTTCTAAAGCCGAACTGGTCTTCCCCCAGATTTTCTTCAACTCTTTGTTCTATTCTTCTTTGGATTATTTTGGTTAGAATTTTGGAGGCATGTGAGGTTAGGCTAATGGTCCTGAAATTTTCACATTTATCCGCGCCTGTCTTTTGGGAAGTGTGACTATTTTGTTTTTTTGGAAATCTTTTGGGATGATTCCCAATTTATAGATTTTGCTAATTAGTTCAAAGAGTTTGTCAAGTGCCTTTTCCCCAGAGTTCTTTAGGATTTCAGCTTGTATATTGTCTATTCCGGGTGCTCTATTATTTTTTAGTTCCTTCAAAGCTGTCTCGAATTCTGACCTGAGTATGGGGTCTCCTAATTCGTTTTCGTCCACAGATTCTTCTTCTTCTATTGGGTTCATTGTTTTTTCTTCTCCATAGAGTTCTTCTAGATGTTCCTTCCATCTATTTGCCTGTTCGTTTTCGTTTAGAATAATGTGGCCTCCTTTATCTCTTATGTTCTTGCTTTTTGGCTTGTCTTCTTGAAAATTTCTTTTTATTGCCCTATAGGCTACATCAACTTTTCCCAATACTAGATTTTCGTTGACTTCTTTACATTTTTCTTGAATCATTTTTTCTCTTGCTTTTCTACATTCTCTTATAACTTTCCATCTTAGTTTTTTATATGTTTCTTTCCCTTCTTCGTCTTTTCTGTTCTTAAATTTTCTTCGTTCGTCAATCAGTTGCAGTATTTCGTCTGTTACCCATGGCTTTTTAATTTCGTTTTTCTTTGATTTAAGGACTTCGTTGGCTGTTTCAGTCAGGCTTGATTTCATAGCATTCCATTCTTGTTCGATTTCTCCTTCTTTATTATTTGTGGGTGTTTTTTCTTCCAGTTTCTTATTCATTACGTTTTCGAAAAGTTTTTGGGTTTCCTTATTTTTTAATTTAGATATATCCCAGTTTTTTCGCGACCCTCCCTTTTTTATTAGTTTTTTAAATTTTAGTTGGCATTTCATCGCAATTAGATTGTGATCACTAAAAATATCAGCCCCAGGATAGCTTTTACAGTCCTTTACTTGATTTCTGAATCTTTGTTTGACTAATATGTAATCTATTTGAAATCTCCCCTTGTCTTTTGGCATTTTCCACGTGTAGATCCTTCTTGGATGGTGTTGGAAGAGTGTAGTTGAAAAGTTTTTGTTTTGCCGAGAGTAGCAGAGTTGTTGATTCACAAAGAGAAACAAAGAGATTCTTCTGCTTGATGCAAATAAACATATACACATATATATCAAGATGATATATCTGTATATATAAATAAATAATATATATATACAGATATATCATCTTGATATATATGTGTATATGTTTATTTGCATCAAGCAGAAGACAATCTCTTTGTTTCTCTTTGGAAGAGTGTGTTTGCTACTACTAAACTGTGCTTACTGCAAAATTCGAATTAATCTTTCGCCCCTTTCATTCCTATCTCCTAGACCGTGTTTCGCCCACCACTTTTCCTTCTTTGCCTTTTCCTACTCTTGCATTCCAATCCCCCATAATTATTAAATTTTCATCCCCTTTAACGCGCTTCATCAGGTTTTCAATTTGTTCGTACATTTCTTCTATATCTTGGTCATCCTTATATGATGTAGTAGGCATGTATACCTGGATTATCACAGTATCTTTCGGTTTCGAATCCACTGTGATCATAACAATCCTTTTGCTTACCTGAAGATAATTCTTTACCCTTTGCCCTATTTTTTTATTCATAATAATGCCCACTCCTGCCTGCCCATTCTGCCCCCCCGTATGAATGATTCTATGGCTGTTTTCAAACCAAAAATCTCCCTCTACTGGATATCTCATTTCACTAATCCCAATAATGTCCAATTTGTGTCTATCCATTTCCCGCTTTAAATTCATTAGTTTATCTATTCCCTTTAGCGTCCTAACATTCCACGCTCCGACTCGTAGAAAGTCATTATTTATTTTTCCCTTTATGATGGTCTCTCCTCGGGTAGCCCCTTCCCGGAGATCCGAACGAGGGGCTAGTTTACCTCCGGAATTCTTTACTCGAAGAGAAATCGTCATGATGCATATTCTCGGGATTTGTACTGTGGTGGTTTCCCGTTGCCTTCCACATGTTGAAGAGAAGAAAAATGAAAAAGGAAATCAACTCCTAGCCCTCGAAAATCTAATAGCGTCGGGGTCGGTAAAAAAACAAGAGTTGGTCAAGGGAGGCCGTATAGGAAAGAGAAAAAGAGAAGCCTGACACAAGTGAGTGGAAGCAATGTCAGACTTAGCTCGGATAACCCCGTGGTCGCAATCCACGTACTCATCAGAAATGAGTTCCTGAGGGTTAATAAACATACACAAAACTACGATGTAAATAATTTGAATTTTTTTAATTTACTCCGAATATATTATTCTAACAAATATTAATTTTTCATCAAGATGGTGAAAGTCCTTCAATAAAAAAAATAAAATAATGATCATTTTCCCACCCTTTCCCATGTTACCATATGCTCAAAAATTTCATTTTTAATGGCAATTATTTCATGTTTGGTGTGGTAAATCGTTTTCAAATTTTAACTGTGTGTTTATTATACTTTTACTGACTTATATTCCAAGTTTCGAAGAGTTCTCGAACTTTTGCATTTGTGAAAGAACTACCTTAAGCTTTTTAGTAGACCAAAACGCCATGGTTTTGCTCAATTTTTTTAATTAACATAGTTTCTACCGTTTTTTAGATATTATAAAAAAACGAAGCAAAAATAACACTTTTTTCAAGCATGATTACGCTGTATGGTAAAGTAAAAAGAATGTTTATTCTATTAGAATATTGTTAATCGTAATATATAAACAAATATCGTAGTAAGAAGTGAAGTCCTTTGAGAAAAGGGCCCTTAGGGAATGCCCGGTATTTCTTTCCTGTCATTTCTAAAACGGGGATATTATTAGGCATTCCAGGGCAACACCCATATCCGTTGCCACCAAATAACCCCTCGACTTGCCTAACATTAATTGCCTTTCGTTTTATAAATACTGATTTATTATATTTGCTATATATAATATAATATAATAAGAGTGCCGCCCCTTTCTCTCTCTCTACGTGCTGAGAGTAAGAGCTTTAATATTAATCACACCCTATCTTGAGAGACATTAATTTTATTATGATT
Source organism: Forficula auricularia (assembly GCA_024734495.1). Lineage (NCBI taxonomy): Eukaryota > Metazoa > Arthropoda > Insecta > Dermaptera > Forficulidae > Forficula > Forficula auricularia. The sequence continues at coordinate 14,334,354 of JALMQS010000150.1, read as the reverse complement.
TATTGAGATTTTTATCATTGGCCCCGATTTATTTGATTTTTTAACAAAATCAACCAAAATACATTACAAGGTAAATAATTAAACGGTGTTTTTAAATAAATAAATAAATTTAATATAACATTAGAGGAAAAAGTGAAAACTTTGACAAGACTCGGTACAGTCCTCTCAAATTTCGTAGGTTTGGTAATTTTTTGACATCAAATGTTTGGGATTGAAAGTTAAAATATGGGTCAAAAATGAAAGAAAAACAATTTTTTAATTTCAAGGTAGTTCTATCGCGACAATCCACGCAAAAAGTTTTAGCCTCGTAACCACTCTATAAATATGAAGGGTGCTAAAATTTTAGGTTATGTTTTTTAACGTGAGTGTACTTCTCACACTACTATATCCTCTTTTTGAATGGATCGTTTCCAAGCAATTGTTCTTATATCCCCTCCACTAAAAATAATCCACCAAATATGTTTTTTTTTATTTTTTATCAAAACTACGAGTAAATAATTTCAATTTTTTTTAATTACTCCTAATATATTATTCTAACAAATATTAGTTTTTCATTAAGATGGTGAAAGTCCTTCAATGTAAAAAAAATAATAATAATGATAATTTTCCACCCTTTCCCAATCTACCATATGTAAAAAATGTCATTTTTAATTGCAATTATTTCATGTTTGGTGTGGTAAATCGTCTTCAAATTTTAACAGTGTGTTTATTATGCTTTTAATGACTTATATCCAAGTTTCGAAGAGTTCTTGAATTTTTGCATTTGTGAAAGAACCTTAGACCATGAAATATATAGACACGCCCGGTATCGATTTGGTGAGGCCAACATCAACTAGAGAATGTGACGTCATCTGTAGGTAGGAACACCCAGAAATAGCATGGCCACTATAGGAATTATTATACATTGAGATAAATTTAGCGTAGTTTAGATTATTTATTTTGGATTCCAATAATCGCAAATTAATATTAAATTAATATTACCAACATATTTATGCGAGGACGTGACGTCATCTTTAGGCAATGTTGGCCTCACTTCACTCTGTGTGGAGAGTAGCAGTGGCGTGTCTATATATTTCATGGTCTAAGGAAAGAACTACCTTAAAAGATTGAAGATTAAATTCTTTTTTTTCTTCAAAATTTCAGGTAGTGGAATAATAGTTGATCCTCTACATTAACGTCACTTTTACTATGAATAAAAACACATCGAAATGAAACAAATTTATGATATTATTTAATTAAGCAGCTGTAAAAACCACCTTCGGTGGGCATCTTGCAGGCGTACAAGCGAATCCCTTGATCCCATCTAAAATCTATCGGTAGAGATCGGGGTAGTTATCGGAGAATAAGATCTTTTCTCCCATTAGAATAATAGTTTTAATTTCCCGTTAACTACCATCTCTAGAGGTTGTTGATTTACATATACATATTACATATATATATATATATTTATTTATTTACTTAATTATCACCCTTTTTGTGTTCAGAGTTCAATTTAATTTACAATTTACAATTATTCACCAAAAAATTAATATGTTTTTAGGACTACTCACGTTAAATTCTGAATAAATTGTTTATTCCCGACATTTCGGTTTCTAATTCTGAAACTGTTTTCAAGCGATGACAGATATACTTTGTATCCGCTAAGTTAACTCCAATAATATCTATCATCACTTGAAAAACAGTTTTAGAATAAAAAGCCCAGATGCTAATAATCAATAAGAAAATTTTATCCAATTTAATATTTATCATACTTAACAGGATTATTTCTGTAGTATATCTTCACTATTCTTTTGAAAAAAAATTATAATTCCACTAGAATATATACCGTATATAGGTTGTTCCGAGGGGTAAACCGCGACCTAATATCGTGTACACCTACTTCCACTTCCACTTTCATTTCCAAGTAGAAAACAATATTTGAAGGGGCATTATCTAATGAATTCCAAAATAATTCCACATAATTCTAAAGATGTGTACACCTAATTCCAATCGCGGTTCACCCCTTGGGTTGTTCACTCCCTAAGAATTTCTAGCTTTTTTCGATTTAATGTTTTTTATTTTTCATTGTAAAAATGTTTGATTTTAATCTTTTTTACAGTGAAACAAATGAAAATCGACCGGGGAATTCGGAGTTTGTAATTTTCATGATCTCAACTTATACCTCTTCTTGTAAGTATTCATCTAATAATTTTATGTTGAAATCTTTTTTTTAAATATATTTACATTTCTATCTAAATTAATTGGGATTCGAACCCACATATTTATATATGATAGAAAAATAATAATTTGAATCTATAGATAGAAATAGAATGAACAAAATTTATCAAATTTTTAAGTATTGTATATTATTTTTAGCATAACTTATTTTTTCAAAATTATATTTTCCCAATAACAGTCCAATTCGAGAGAATTTTCTCCAAGCAACCATCAGACAACATCTTCAAAAATATTCTACAATAAAATATTTTGAAATTTTTATAATTTTATGACTAAATACATTTTCCTTTATAGGTAATATATATTTATAATGAATAAATTAATAGATTATAATATATAATTTTTCAAAACCATTTCGATTACATACTAATAATATTAGTGAAATATTTCTTTCATAGTATTGTATTGAATAAGCTGAGAAGTGCGAGTTGGACTGCACAGCGAGGGTTCCGTACCTTTTAACCTTCCAAAATACTTGAGCTATCAAATTCGTTATAATTTTTCTTAGATAATAAGAGAATTAGAAAATTGTATAAATTTAATTATAATTGATAGAGATTTTCTTTAGGAGACGGACTGGTATAAATATGCAATTGGATGTTGATGAAAGCAGTCCACGGTGGTTGTAAAAAATAAGACTATAGAGGTTTTATTATTTTACATTTATTTTGTTAAACCAATTAATTATAATTTTTTTGTTAGGCCACTTCTAAACGACTCAAGGTACAATAATCACGTAAAAATAACCAATTTGGTTATCTCTCACACGATCATTTTAAAACCAAAAAAATAATAAAAATTGAACCTAATTTTACATAAAGAGATATTTAAACCCTATGATAAAAAAGTTTTTTTTTTATTTGACTTTACCTAAATTTTGACCCTCCACTAAATAATTATTCCTTTAAAATTTTAATTACAATTTTTGATTTAGGGAAAAATGAATACACATATTTTATAAATTTCAACTTTGTATCTTATTTATCTTACTAGCTAACAGACGGATAGGTTGACACTGTAGGGACAATAATAAGGTTTTACTTTTAAAAGAGAACCTTATAAAAAAGAGAGAGATTAGATTTTTCCAAATCGTTTCATTTATTGATTCAATTTTTTCAAATTTTAGTGTTTAAAAAAATATTTATTGATTTACCCATTTAGGCGATTACTAAAATCATATAATTTTTTTATCTATTCGTTTCTCATCAGGTTTTCGTGAGATATTCTAATTCAATTTAATGAGTGGTCATTATCTTCAAAGACCCTCTCGAGCCCTTTGCCTCATTAATATCCCCGGCACTCCCTTGACTTTCCATTCAACTAGTTGATGTCTTAATTATCTATTAAATTTTTAACAACGATTTTAACTTCTCTACGATTCGTGTTCTCTATTCAACATTTTTATTGTAAATATTTTGTTAAGAAAATTGAATAGAATAAAAAAAATTATATTGCCTCATTAGAATTATGTATTTAGAATAAAATTTTGGATTTTTTTTTTAATAAAAAAAATTCTTTTGAATTCCAACTACACATATCAATACCTGTGAATCAATTGTAATAGTGATGAAGAGGGCAAAGCCCTCGAAACTATAGTCTAGTTATAAATAAATTAAAGATTTATTTTTCTAGCAGAAGAACACTATTTTAAGCCTCCTTTAACTAACTAGTCTGTTCAAAAATTTGGTAAAAACTTAATAACGGTTCATTGGTGGATTTGTCTAGTTCGTCAAATGTCACTTCTTGGTGAAATTTTGGATCCTTTGGTGGTCTTAATTAATAAGTTGCATCCTTGTGCTAAGTTTCAACTTCTTAGATAAATTCATTCGATGTCAAAATATAACCAATCCACTAAAATTTACAACAGTAGGGGGTCTTGGAAAAGTTTTTTCATTTTCCTCCAATAATTTGGGATTGGGGGTGGTGGGGGCGAGGTGCGTGGTTTCGGAAGGGGGTGGGGGGTCCATGGGGTGTGTACTATATATATTTGTATTTTTTTTAATTTGGTTACCGTGCATTGCTCGGTGACTCCAGGTATCTATATATATAAAATTAAGGTTTTGTCTGTACATTGATCCAAATCACGCCAAATTTTGGTTATGAACGAAAACACCCTCAACAAAATTCCTGTCTGTCTGTATGTATGTCTGTCTGTCTGTTTCAGTGGTTTCCGAAAAGTTGTTCACGATGCACGTAAAAACGGCTGAAAGGATTATTATGAAATTTCATATTTACATCAGATGTCTTCGAAGTTACGTTTTTAGCTACATAACGTTTTGGTATTTTGACCCCAGAACGGGGTTTGGGAGGGGGGGCGCACGAATGAAAATTATCAAATAACTCCTAAACTATTAACCCTACGGCAAATTTTATGATAAACAAAGTTGTAGGGGATGTGATTTCTGACAACTATTGTTTAAAAAAATTTCCCCAAAAACTCACCCAAAAAGGGGAGAGGGTGAAAAAATGTAAATTCTTGCCCTTGGAGCAAACTCAACCAAATTTTGTATACATAATCTCTGGGCCTCTAGAGAGCTAGAAATGTAAAAACTAACCACCCAAAATGGGGGGGGGTCAAGAAATGAAAATTCTTTCTTTTGGGCCAAACTCAACCAAATTTTGTATACATAATCTGTGGGTCACTAGAAGGCAGGAAATGTAAAAACTGGGTGCGGGGGTGGAATGGGGGTGGGGTGATGAGTGAGGCGGAGTAGGGTGGGGGTGCAGGGGGTGGTGCGGGGTGGAGTCCAGGGGGCTAAGCGGGGGTGTGGTGCTCAGGGTTGGAGGGCACGGGGTGAATGGGGTGCGGGGTCCGAGGTGGGTGGGGTGCAGTTTGTGGTGTGGGGACGGGGGTTGGGAACGAGTGCGGGGGTGGGGGTGCTGGATGGGGTTGGGGGGTAGTGGGTTAGGGTGTGGAATTGAGTGTTAGGGTGGTGGTGTGGGGACGGGGGTTGGGCATGGTGCGGGGGGGGGGGTGCTGGGTGGGTTTCGGGGGGTGGTGTTTGGGAGTGGATGGTAGGGTTCGATGGCTGGGGGTCCAGGGGGCGTGCCCTCTGGCTAGCAAGAGGGCCGTCGAAGGCGGGCTTTGCAGCTAGTTTATTATATAAAGAAGCAACATAAAATTTAAAATAAATTATTTTGAAAATCATAAGTGTATTTTCTTTTCGAATTCGGGGTGTTATGGATAATCAGAAGGATTTTTCACCCGATTGAGAATTGAACCCAACTGCGGGCCAATGGTTGGTTGTCTTTCGAGGTGGAACCAATATATTATGCCAGGAATTGACATTGGCTCGATTTGCTGTTTGGCACTTGGCTTCGTTTCACAATGAGATAACATACAAATCTTCTGCTCTGTAGGTAATAAAAATTAAAAGAAATTTAAATTTAAAAATATAAATTACTAGATAGTATATATTCACAAATAAAAGACAAATTGCTTGTGAGCAAGACTCATATTTATATACTAGCTCATCTTCAGGAGTCCACAAGTCCACATAGAAAACGATTTATATGTGAAATCCTTCAGAGGGGCTCGCAACCCGATATATATATATATATATATATATATATATATATATATATATATATATACTAGAGGAGAAGCTGCGCTCTCGGCGGGCCCTTATACGGGGGCTTTGCCCCCTGGACCCCACGCAACTTGTTTATTGAAGTTTTATTAGTACTGTTATTCTATAATAAAGTCTTGAATAGATATATTTGAAGATTCTATTTTACTGGCCCAAATGTATATTGTTCTATTATGATTGTTGCTAAATTTGTTGGGGGGGGGCGCAAAATATAAATTTTCTCTTAACCCGGCCCTGTTTATACCTTTAACTTATATGTATACTATATACCTCTACATGTATATTGTTCTATTATGATTGTTGCTAAATTAGCTGTGGGGGGGGGGGCGCAAAAATATAAATTTTCTCTTAGCCCGGCCCTGTTTATACCTTTAACTTATATGTATACTATATACCTCTACATGTATATTGTTCTATTATGATTGTTGCTAAATTTGCTGGGGGGGGGGGCGCAAAAATATAAATTTTCTCTTAACCCGGCCCTGTTTATACCTTTAACTTATATGTATACTATATACCTCTACATGTATATTGTTCTATTATGATTGTTGCTAAATTTGCTGGGGGGGGGGCGCAAAAATATAAATTTTCTCTTAGCCCGGCCCTGTTTATACCTTTAACTTATATGTATACTATATACCTCTATATGTATATTGTTCTATTATGATTGTTGCTAAATTTGCTGGGGGGGGGGGGCGCAAAAATATAAATTTTCTCTTAGCCCGGCCCTGTTTATACCTTTAACTTATATGTATACTATATACCTCTACATGTATATTGTTCTATTATGATTGTTGCTAAATTAGCTGGGGGGGGGGGGCGCAAAAATATAAATTTTCTCTTAGCCCGGCCCTGTTTATACCTTTAACTTATATGTATACTATATACCTCTACATGTATATTGTTCTATTATGATTGTTGCTAAATTTGCTGGGGGGGGGCGCAAAAATATAAATTTTCTCTTAGCCCGGCCCTGTTTATACCTTTAACTTATATGTATACTATATACCTCTACATGTATATTGTTCTATTATGATTGTTGCTAAATTTGCTGGGGGGGGGGCGCAAAAATATAAATTTTCTCTTAGCCCGGCCCTGTTTATACCTTTAACTTATATGTATACTATATACCTCTACATGTATATTGTTCTATTATGATTGTTGCTAAATTAGCTGGGGGGGGGGGCGCAAAAATATAAATTTTCTCTTAGCCCGGCCCTGTTTATACCTTTAACTTATATGTATACTATATACCTCTACATGTATATTGTTCTATTATGATTGTTGCTAAATTTGCTGGGGGGGGGGCGCAAAAATATTTCATGCTTGTAGTAAAATTTTCTCTTAGCCCGGCCCTGTTTATACCTTTAACTTATATGTATACTATATACCTCTACATGTATATTGTTCTATTATGATTGTTGCTAAATTTGCTGGGGGGGGGGCGCAAAAATATTTCATGCTTGTAGTAAAATTTTCTCTTAGCCCGGCCCTGTTTATACCTTTAACTTATATGTATACTATATTGCTATACATTTATAACGTGTGTCATTTTTTTATGAGTAATCTCTCTATGATATTTTCAAACTTTAAAAAAAAGAAAATGAAAAAAAAATGCTAACTTCCTTTGTGAAGAGGGGTTCTTTGTTTGTCGACCTGACCATTTTAACCTTTTTCATTATTTCATGACCCTTTTAGAGCTTTGAATAAAATTTATGGCCTTTAAATAAAATTCAAAAATGAAATTAATTTTAAATTGATGAAACTATATCATCATCATCCTATAGACTGTGATAAATATGTGTTCAAAATTTCATCTCAATCGGATAAACGGTGTCGAAGTTCATTGAACCAACCAACCAACGAACACAGATTGATTTTTATATATATAGATATCTCTCTATGATATTTTCAAACTTTAAAAAAAAAGAAAATGAAAAAAAAATGCTAACTTCCTTTGTGAAGAGGGGTTCTTTGTTTGTCGACCTGACCATTTTAACCTTTTTCATTATTTCATGACCTCTTTTAGAGCTTTGAATAAAATTTATGGCCTTTAAATAAAATTCAAAAATGAAATTAATTTTAAATTGATGAAACTATATCATCATCATCCTATAGACTGTGATAAATATGTGTTCAAAATTTCATCTCAATCGGATAAACGGTGTCGAAGTTCATTGAACCAACCAACCAACGAACACAGATTGATTTTTATATATATAGATATAGATATCTCTCTATGATATTTTCAAACTTTAAAAAAAAGAAAATGAAAAAAAAATGCTAACTTCCTTTGTGAAGAGGGGTTCTTTGTTTGTCGACCTGACCATTTTAACCTTTTTCATTATTTCATGACCCTTTTAGAGCTTTGAATAAAATTTATGGCCTTTAAATAAAATTCAAAAATGAAATTAATTTTAAATTGATGAAACTATATCATCATCATCCTATAGACTGTGATAAATATGTGTTCAAAATTTCATCTCAATCGGATAAACGGTGTCGAAGTTCATTGAACCAACCAACCAACGAACACAGATTGATTTTTATATATATAGATAGATATACAGTGGCGTAGCCAGAAAATTTCATGGGGGGGGGGTCAATCCGCAAAGCAAAATATTTAATGGGAATTTTTTTAATTAAAACAAATAGTCCAGTTAAATTGTGTTTTTACCCTGAAATTTTTTTGGTGTAGTTGTAATTTCTTCGACAATTTATGTTTTTTGGTGTGCTGAATCCGAATTTAACAAAATTACGTCACAAAACATTATCAAAAATGCAAAAAAAAGGTAAAAAAAAATCTCATTTTTTGGCGGTTTTTGCTTATAACTCGAAAACTATCAACTTTTCGCAAATAACCTGCCTATTCAAAATGAAAGTTCATAAGGTTTCCTACAAATTTCATTATTTAGGTTTTTCTCCGATCAACCGTTCGGGCTCAAGCGCTAGTTGAAAATTGGCGTATTTTTTCTGTTTCCCAAAAACTCGCACTATTTTGGATTTTTTTCACATTTTGACCATCACAGACCACTCTATACATTTTTAAACTAGATTAAATTCAATTCAAAGTTTTATCTTAAATGGATAATGGTAACCCGTGCCGCAATGAGGTGTAATTTAGTCCAAAAGTTCTCTACTCATCTTTATTTATTATTTTTTTGTATTATTTCTATTTTAATAGTTCCTCATTGAGAACAATATTTTATTCGACTAAAACTAGTCTAAACTTGTCTTTGGCATGCTTGAACTGGAAGATATACCAGGCAGGCAGGGACTTCAAACCTTCTATCGGCATCCTTACTGATATATATAATATTGTATATATATTATTCGTATCTCGTTATAGCTTATAAAATGCGCCTACTAAAGTTCCTGCTCAGAATAGGTAATCGAATAACCAGGTGAAATAAATGGTAATAAATTTTACCTGGTCGACTGACCTTGGTAATTTCTTTTTTTTTCTTTTCTTTTTTTACTTTAGTTTAACTTGAGCTAGATAATCCATAATTCTTTAACTCCAACCCAAACCTGCTGCCAAAATACCCTTCAATGTGATTTGCCTACAAAAGGGGAGCCTCGGTGGGTTTAAGTTCCGGTCGAGTGAATTTAAGTGGTCAATTCCTTTTTTCCGGGCTTTTGCTACGATAGACATATCAAATAAATATCTTTCCAAAATGATCCTGTATATTTTCTTTTCTTTTTTTCTTCATATTGAAATTTTCTTTTTACATTTAATTTACGTTCTTTTGAAGCTGTTTAATCGAATGTATCTCAATTTATGTTACTTTATTGAATTTATTAAAGAAGTCAGAAATCATCAAAATTATTTACTTGAAAAGATTTAGTTTTCCGATATATTAGCAAAGTTGATGATTTATAAGAATAAATCAATAGGTTGTCATCTTATTGATGCATTTGGGTTGATTCTTTTGTTAAGTGACCAGCTTACTATTACTGCAAAAACAATTTGTCTACATTAATTCGGGCATTTGAGGAATAGCAGATAGAATATTGCTAATTAAAAAAGACTGATGATGAAGGTTAAACCTTCAAAACTGTAGACCTTATTGATTTCTCATTAAGAAATTATTTATTTATACCAATTGAAGTTTAATAAAAATCAAGTTTTTTTTAATATCCATACAGTAATGTGAATAATCAAACAACTTTAAAATAATTCAACAAAATGTATTTACAGTCCCCTGACAAGTTTCGGTAAACTACGGTCACCTTCCTCACAACTTGTGAGAACTATTAATACTCACCTATAGAAAATCAAGGGAGATGGTCAACTACTAAATCCGAGACGTTATGGATAATTTTTATAATGTCAGAAGGTTTATTATTATTCATAATGTTGTAACATTAATTATCCATAAGAGCTGGGATTTATCAGTTTGAACACCTCTCTTGATTTTCTGCTACTAAAGGCATTTACCTTTTTATTTCAAATTAGGAATAGCCATTCTACTGTTATTAGATTTTTGAAAATTTTGAAAAAAAAGAAACCCTCAAAATATTCTAATTAAACTATATGAATTGACTGTAATTTTATATTTAGAATCAAGTATCCTCAACTGCTCTAGATATCAATAATTCTTAATACTGAAATAAATGACCAATTAATCGAAACTTTAAAATAGAATAGAAATAGAACAAAATTTATTCATCCTCATCGACAATGGTTTCGGAGAACTCAGTTCACCGTCATCAGAAGTTCCCAAAATCCTTGAGGAAGGTGAACTCCTTTCACAGAAACTTATCGGCTGTGAGAATGAATATAATAGACATATGCCGATGGCACTAGAGCTATGATTTTTATAGAAAATCAAGACAAGTGGTCAACTACTAAATCCGAGATATAATGGATAATTTTTATTATAACTTAAGGGATGTATTCTCCCCTTCAGGAATTTAACTCGAATGCCAAAAAGGCAGTCCGGGCACTTAGCTTGTTCTCCGAGAAGTAACTATTCTGATATAAAGAAAATTTGTTCAAATCTAGGATATAATCTTCAACATTAAACAATTTCGCTGTCATCCTCTTATAATAACTAATCTTACTTATACCATAATAAATTGAAAGTTTTTGCCGAGAGTAGCAGAATTTTTATATATTGAAGGAGACAATAAAAGAGTGTGTCTTCTGCTGGAATTACCATATAAATTTTATTTATTTATAACGAGACTATAGTTTCGTTGTAAATAAATAAAATTTATATGGTAATTCCAGCAGAAGACACACTCTTTTATTGTCTCCTTCAATATACCATAATAGTCCAAGAGCTGGTGACACATTTTTGAGTACGGATTTGACCCAACTAGAAATAATGCGTAATAGTACCGTCTATGATAGTTGTACAAGGAATGGCCAGTCTGGCTGGTCTAAGCAGGTGGACCAGGTACTGCGATGCGCATGGTGTGAGTGCGGTAAAAAATACATATGTGTTAAAAAATATTTTTGACCCACAATGAAATTATAAAAATTATAATTTATAGTCAATTATAAGCATAATATATTCACTCCAGACCATTTGAGTGGTGGGACGTGGAACCAGACCACCCAAAGTGTATTTTTACAACATGCAAAAAAATAGCATGATCCTATTTTTTAAACTGTAGTTCTGAAACTAGTAAGCCCAATTCTATGAGTTTACTTCAATGGAATTACAATCATTTTAGAATCAGAAGGTTATTAGCTACTCAAATTATATTTCATAAATATTTACATTTGTCAGCCTTCAATTCAAATTCGTTAAATAATATAATCTACTAGTAAAATCGGCCGAAATCTAATCATTGAAAATACAAACAGCTTGTGAGCAGAAATTTCTTTTCTTTGCGTTTTTGAGTTATCGTTCGTACTTAAATTCAGACCCACAGGCAGAAAAAAATCATGGTTGAAAATAATTTTTCTCCACGTTTAGGATCTTTTTAAAAAAATTAATTGACTGGATTCAATACTAGATATGCCTGGAAGGCATGTTTTACCTACCACTCAGGTGTACTTGGTAACATGAAAAAATAAAAACCTTAAAAATATATAATTTAACGCTGAAAATCACAAAAAAAAATGTTATATTTTTTTTATTAAATTATAATTTAATCAAATGATTTGTTAAGCCGTCATGTGTTAAATCCCACACAGTATTAATAAATTAAAATCATAATTATATATGGTAGGTGTCTAAATGAAATTAAAAAAAATAAATAAAACTATGAACCGTAAATTTTAATATATAATCCAATCAATAAATTTTATATATGAAGTTTCCCGATAATATCCTTCGAGGAAAATATATGATTCAAAAGGGAGCTAAAAAAGGCGAATAAATTCTACCCTCCTAGTCACTTTACTAATGGTTTCTCTAACTGAAATTTAGATTCCAAATGGAAGTCACACACACACAGGGGGACTGACAAAAACACGAGGGGAGAGCGAGTAAGTCAATATTCCATTATCTCCTATATCTCATTTATATATATATATATAAATTTTCTAGGTGTCTGTGTGTGTGTAAATAGAAGCATTTGATTATCGAAAAGTCATAATTCTAGGTTAATGCCATAAAGGTATGAATTGATCCTGGGAGAAATTGTGTCGCCCCTAGCGTCCTCATTTGAGTCCCGTTTTTCGGGCCAACAGCTGCTACTAGACTATTAACCTCACACATATAAAGACAAAGTAATAACCCTAAAATGGTTAAAGTAATAATGTAAAAAAAACATAATTCCTTTTATGAAAAATTAAACTTTGAAAATACTAGAAAATTGGCACTTTTATTTTTACTTTCACTTAAAAAGAGGAATTACTATAGAAAAATTAAGAGAAATGGTCAACTACTAGATCCGAGATGTTATAGATTATTTTTATTGTCAGATCCGAGATTTTGTAGACTGTCAATTCTTTCAATTCTCTAAAAGTCTCACATCCTTTATCTTTTACTTTCTGGGGAACATAATCTAATATTTGCCTATTGTTTCCCACTTCGCCATGAAATATCGCTTAGTATTTTATTTATTAAATTTTAAACTAAGTATTGATATTAAAGTGTTCTGCAGATCGATATATATATTTTTTATTATTTTTGGAAAGGAAAAATTAAATTGAGGACACCCGGCAGGATCTGCAGAATTAGCAGACAAAAATTATTAAATTTATTTATCTTTCGTGGTTCAATATTTCAGTTCAATATTTAAATGAATCATGAAACTAGTAATATTTTTGGTAACATTTAGGAGGCCTTGGGAGAACTTTTTAGGTGATTCCCTAAGGCCTTCTAATTGTTACCAAAAATATTATAAGATAATAAATAAGGGAACAACAAACAATCCAGCAACCTGTATTGAAGATTTTCAACAATGAATTATATCTATATTTTGTTAAGGGAGAATGGTGTACGTTCTTGGTGATATATATTTAAATTAAGTAAAGAAAATTTAGAGGCGACTGTCGGCCAATGGTCAGAGTTTCCGGCCGCTGTCCTGAAGAATGTTGGTTCGAGACTGAGTCTTGGCAGATATTTGCAGTCGCCTCCTCTTGGAAAGCAATGGCAAACTACCAAGAGTATAATTGCCTAGTCAACCTCTCCAAACTAGCCGTTCGTTAAAAAGTAGGTCTCGTATACCTGTGTAAAACAGCTAAACAGACTCAGCACAGGTATATGTGGAGAGGTGCCGAAACGTCAGGGAGACCTGATATGCCACTTAAAGAAGAAAAAGAAAATTTAAAAAAATTTTAAATTTTCTTGAATTAATTATATATTATAAAACTTTTATTCAAAAATTTACCTAAAATCAAAAGTTACTAGACATTAAATTGTTTGTTAATTGAAAATCACTTGGTAAGCAGATTAAATTAAAATCAAATTTGCTTAAGATCACAATAATCTATTTCTTGAGAGCATCACGAAAGTATAGGACGATTTTATATCAAGTGCACAACGGTCACCTATCCGAAAAAATTCCGCTTCACGAGGATATAAATCGCGACATCCATTTCAATCTGTATATAGTGTTTTGTATCTTGAACGAAAATTTCGTTTTAAAAAATGAATAAGTGTGATCCATATATTCCTCTAAGCTGAAAGGATTCTGCGGGTTTGTGTCATGTCGCGTCAAAGGTTCAAGAAGCGACATAGCGTCCAAAATCTCTTTGCGAATTTACCCTTCATCTGGAGATTATCTCATATATATATATGAGATAATCTCCGAGATGAAGTGTAACATACCAATATATATATATATATACGTATACGGAAAGAAATTGCAGCCTACATCTCTTGATTTTTAAAAGCAATCATTTCTCATAGAAAACTAATGTTGTAAAAAAATTATTGATTGGGTGACGTTATATTAATTTTTTATTTTATTTATTTATTTATTTTTGTCTACTGAATCGCACTTTTGACTAGTGTCCATTAGATCATTAGATAATACAAAATATTAGCGAAAATCACTATAAATGTGATATCTCTTCGTAATATACCTATAGTAGAATGGATAATTACATGTAAAATCACCCCCTAATATTTTCAGTTAGTGCTTAGGACGAGGGATAACGAGAAATAAAACAAGTAAACAAACTTATTTTTATGGATTTTCGCCATTAACTAACCCCTCTAGGGTTGAAGGTTTTCGAAAATATCATTAAATAATTTAAATAAGTAAATTTAAAGGAAAAATTAACTGATCTGACCAGATGACTTTATTATATTTCTGTCCCTTCTCTTATTTTTAATATGAATTTTTAGTAATAAGTATTCTTAAGTTAAGAACAAATGTTATTCTCGAGTCGTGTGTTAGAATAATCAAAGTAAAGATTACAATAGAAAGTGTTTAATAGTATTTTAAAATACCTATTCAACACAATAACATATAGATACTTTGATACTGGTTATAATATACAAAAATCTAAAGGCCATAAATAAAGAATAAAAAAAAATGTATTTTTTGAACTTTTTCTCATTTTGTTGGGAACCCCGTGAAGTTAGTGCAACCGAAACATTTGTATTACTAAATGCTTGCCTACCTACTAGGAGGAAGTGAAACTTGTAAATGGGACAGAAGATAAATACTCTATATACTATACACCAGCCACTCTAATATTTAATAAAATAATTTATAATCATTTACGAAAGAACCCTCCCTCTCTGAATTTTGGACTCATTAGCAATTTATGATATCTCCTTATATGGTAAATGAGAATCTTCTAATGTAAATATCAGCTTTCTTCGATTTTTATATGGAAATTTTATTATTTTAAATTATTTTTGAACCTCCCTCCCCCCTCCCCTCCTTTTTAGTCTCCAAAAATTTCGCATAGTGAGAAATTTTCATATGATCATATGGGATACATATGCAAAATTTCTGATCAAAGAGTCTAGGAGTTACATTGAGTTCTACTTTTTAGACTCCCTCCACAAATTTGGCCCCTAAAAAAAATAATAACTCTCTTTTTACTTTCACATTTATATTCTATAGAATATAATTGGGAAGTATTGCGATCGCCTGCCTGGGTCCTGACTCTTTGATTTATTATTGGTCTTTTTTATAGTAAATTCGACTTTTCTTGGATTTTCTTAGTTTGAAAATTTTATAATTTTAATTTTTCAAGTGCAACCTCATTAATTTGATCTTGACACTATGAGAGATTTTATCTCCAAGGTTATAAAAATTAGTCTCTCTTTGTCACTTTTAGGTGAAGTATAATAAATGAACCCTCAGTGGATGGAAATTGAACAGAGAAATTCAAAAAGTTTTGTGGTTTCCAGATCACAAAAATTGACCAAAAATGTGTGTGTTTGTACTCCCTTCTGTTCAGCCCTGATAAGAAATTATGTTTAAAACTTAATCTATAGATTTCCTCTGCCTTTAGCAGTCTAGAATTTTTCGCTTAAACGACTGCAATTTTTCCTCACTTTTTGGGCTCTGTGGTTCATGAAAAATGCTTTTTTTCTATACTCATTTTCCATCTACTTTGAGTTTACTTTCACCTAGAAGTGACAAAGTTAAAGTAATTTTTATAACCTTGGAGATTGAGACTCTGAAATTGTCGGTAGAAGTCACATATATCTAATATCATTTGTGTAATGATTTTGATAAATTAAAAAAAAACTGGTAAATGTAAGTTATCTTATATGTAATTTAAAACGAAATTTTCATCGAGAACTTCTTCTGAGTTTCTTATCTCCCCTTAAAAAAAGAGTGTCAAGAGTTTGCTCTACTTTTTTAATGATGGAAAATTAATTTAATTACGAATTCCTTGTGTCATTTTCTTTCAAAACCTTTCCGAAAAAAGTTTTCTAACTTTCAAAATTATTCTAATGAGTATAATTTGTATTTCAACTTTTATATTAGAAGACAATTTCGAATAGACGTTTCATTTAACGAGATTAAAATATAATTAAGGTCTTCCAAATTGATTAAACAAATATTGCTTTAATTTAATGGCTATTCTAGTGAAGAAAAAATAGAATCATTGTATAAATAAATTACTCTTCTTTTTAATAATAATCAACCGAAAACTGATGGGGGTTCGATTTCTAAACTAAATCGATAAGATATTCAATCATCAGTGAGTTGATTTATTGTCGTAATAAAGTTTCGATCCGTTTTTTTTATTAGATTACATAATAGAGTGTTGTAAGTAAAACAGTCAATATCCAAATAAAATTTCTCGCTCGATATAATAACAAGTTATAAAGCCATTACTTCCCTTAGTAATTAACAATGACGATTATTTCTTGTCTAACTTTTAACTGTAAAAAAATCTAGCTAAAAAATATATTATAGTGATATAGTGTATTCGATGGAATTGGCTCTGTAAGTACTGGCACTACTCATATGCACGGTTTTTCTTAAGGGGACTAATTTGAGTGTCAAATTCTGATACTCCATTGAGATCAGGCTAATTTTGGTTTTTACACTCCTTTACAATTTCACCCTTAAACCTTAGAATTTCAACTTTTCCTATACTATGTCTGGGGAGATTCCCTGACAAAATATCCCCCACAAATCATCCCCCGACAAAATATCCTTCAGACAAAATATCTCATGACAAAATAACCCTTCCCCTCGTGAATCTTATGAGTAATGCAAATCGACTCCAATTCGGTTAATATATATTAACCGAACCTCCGAAAGTTTAGTCCGGGAGGGGTGTGTTTCGGGCTCCCATTTTTTTTCTAATTAAACACACATTGAAAACCGAACCAGCCAATCGTCGGGCGGGGTGTGTTTGGGGTTCCCATTTTTTCCTAATCAAACACGACAGACAGCAGCACTTTCAAACGGCTAATTAGCTGCCAAAATATGAAAGTCTGTTTATATTATTCAAAACTATGATTATAAGTTTCTCACTTAATCTCTTTTGTATTCTCCCTTATACTGGCGAATATTTTGTCCATGGGATATTTTGTCGGGGGATATTTGGTCGGGGGCTGAAATGTCGCGGATACCATCTGGGGAGTCAGGTTAGGCGAGTGGTTATAGAGCAGGGGTCCTCATACTGAACATTGAAAACTATGGGCGAGCCGGATATAACATATTATATGGGAATTATATTAATAATACGCTATTAGATGGCATTAATATTTAATTTAGTGAATATTTGTGAATTAACGGGCCGGATGGAAAAGTTTCAAGGGCCGAATTTGACCCGCGGGCCGCAGTTTGGAGTCCCCTATTATAGAACATGCCGTCTAAACAAGCTAGCGTGGGTTCAAGCCCGACTCGCTGTAAATATTTGACCGGCTATAACTGATCCATTCAGGGGAACGCAGTGGGAAACCATTCCTGTGAAAAATCTTCATATTAATTGCTGAGTATGGTGCTTGAAAAAGAAATACTAGATTAGTGTTTAGATTAACTATGAATGTAAAATTTCAGCCCATACATGTTGTCGAAAAATTCTCTCTATTTACAGCCATTTATAAATCGCTTGCATTCACACATATATATCATATATGTATAATATTTATAAAAGTAAACCCTAAAAGCAGGTCACTCAAGGCTTAAATACCATATTGTATGTTTAAATTTTAGTTAACTAAAAATATAAGATATTATTATAAAATTTAAATAGCTTGATGTATATTGGATATGTTAATTTTTAATGGAGGATGAATAAAATTCAATTACTTCTTTCCAGTAATTTTTTTATTATTTTGAAATGATTAATCCAGATAGTTCGAGAGCACTATGGCACCTCTTCCTGAGCCGGTGGTTTCCACTGAGAAACAGGTGCCGTAGTTCTCTCGAAATATCTGGATTAACCATTTTAATTAATAAAAAAAATTACTGGAACAAAGTAATTGAATTCTATTCATTCTCCTTTAAAAATATACCACCATTTTTATTTGCTAATTTAAATATTACTTTTGTTCATTTTCTAATGGGAGAAGAATATCTAAACAGACTTCTGATGCCACGCACAGTGATTCTTATTCAGACTTATCATAAATTTCAAAATTTTGATTAATTTTAATTATTTTATTTTTGAATTTTTGAACAAAAAGATAGCAATTCATTATTTTTTATATTGATTAATATTACTATTTTCAAAATTAATTTGTTTTGTCTATATCTTATACATCAAAAAATTATTCATTGCTATCGATTCCAAATATTATTATTGAATTATATTTTATTTTTATTATTTTTTTAGTTAAATAAATAATAATAGATATTAATAAAATAATGTTCAAATAAAATTCTTTTTTCAAAATAAATCACTTCTCTATTTGAAAATACACACATTTTGAAATTTAGTTTTTACTTATCCTGGCTATCGGAAACAAGGTTTTCAGTTAGAAAGACAGGCAAAAAAATATGGTTGAAATCTTTTTTTAAATATTCTTAAACACGAATAAGCAAACGAAAATTGAAAATTTTAAAGCTAATTAAATAATAAAAACTCTGATATTATAAGCCCCACATAACTCCCCAAAACAATCTTATTAGTAACACATTCCGGAATCTAAAAAGAAACTAGAATAACGAACGCTTAATGAATGGAATGGATAAGGAAGCTAAATGGACACATCACATTGTTTGAATAGTCGATATTTTTTTCCCTATTTTTCGTGATCCTGAGAGAAACATCGGGCTTAAATAATAATTCTCCCCTCGTTTGGGCTTTGATTAATGATATATTTTTAAAATTAAAATTCAATTGAATTTTTCATTCTTGACATTGATGAAATACTTATTTACAAAGTGGTGCCGATTTCATTCTCGCACTTGTCTTTTTCGGGAAAGGAGAATATTGGATTAATTTAACCTAAAGTACGCCATTGTTCACAAGTAGGTATGAAGTGTAAATATTAGTTTAAATTTTCTAATTGCTCTATGGGTATCAAATTCCAAAGAATTATCCTATTCATCAACCAGACACCAAAGTCTCACAAAATAAAATTATTTGTTCAAAACTTACATACTTTTGTGTACGTTTCAAATATGCAAAAAGCTGCATGAATATTGCATATTTTTATTTACGTTTTACTCACCACACACAGTTTATTAGAAATTACTCTGGGTCTAACTGAAGTATGAGTCTTGAGTTACTTGAACTGCAAGCTTAATTCAGGGTTTACTTTACACACCTAGTTTTCTGACATACAGTTCTGGGTTTAGTTGTGTGTCTCAATGAAACTTTCTGACAATCAAATCTGGGTCTAGCTGAAGGTTGTTATTGTGAATGAAACTTTCTGGCATATACATAGTTAGTTCTGGGACTAAATGCAGGTTGAGTGTCTGAATGAAATTTCATAGTTTTAACCAAAACACAATTTTTTGACATTTTGTTCTGAGTCGTTTAGCTGATGTGTGTCTTGAATTACTCTAAACTTGCAAACTTAATTAATGCTTTAGTTAAACACATAGTTTTCTGACATATACATAGCTTATATAGCTACATATATATAGCTCTGGGTCTAGCATGAGGTTGTGTGTCTAAAATAAACTTGCATAATTTTAGTTAGGATTTACACACACAGTTTTTCGGCATATACTTCTGTGTTTAGCTGACACACAGTTTTTCGGCAATATACTTCTCTGTCTAGTTGAAGGTTGAATAGTAGTCTTAAAAGACAAAACTGCTTTGATAAAATATGTACTACCAAGCTTCTGAATAGACTGGGTCATAGATCTTAGTCTTATGTCAGGTTTCTATGGTTAAGGCTTGGGTGCTAGAGATCACAGATCAAATTAACTGTAATATGTCATTAATCAAGAGATGGCATCGGAACTTCGCATCCCGCTTCCAGCCCTGTTGCAACTCCTGTCACCCAACTCCCCTATTCTGGGCATCAATCATATGCCCCAGATTGGAACCCAACCACAAAATCATCGCCGGGGAAAAAAAAATTGATAATTTTAGTATTACATTGACCTATTTTTTGTGGTGGAATAAATCCATATTTCTATCAAAGAAGAGGAAAAAAAGCTTATTTTTAATTCATTAAATAAGAAAACATAGTTTTCTATTTTATTTAATCTAACTTTATTTTGTTTGTTTTTTTGTGTTATGAAGAAGATTAATGAAAAAGACTAGATATATTTTAACTAATTTTCTAATTTAACTAAAGTGGTTCAATTCGAATCCCTCCAGATCAATAAATAATGGGAATGTTACTTAGACTATTTTCGAGAAAAATAGGAATATACGGATCAACTTGTAGAAATGATAGCCCTGTTATCACACTTGGTCTAAAACATGTTTTCTAGACATTGGGAGATCTTCTAGACATCTTAAAATATCTTATAAGAGCGGAATAAGACATCTTCTAGAGCGAGTGTGCTATCTGGGAATTAAGTGTGAACTTTCCATAAGTTTTTTTCCTGACATTGGCTAGTATACTACAATAAAATTCTTTTATTAATTTTAATATAAAAATATGTCTTATTTTTAGTGGAGACACAAGCACCGTCGAGTGGACCCCGAGAACCTACAGCTGGGAATCCCAACTATCCTAGTAAGTTTGTCTATTTATTTATTTTTAATTTATTTTGATTTGATACCAATATATCTGCCACTGTTGTGATACAAAATCTAGGTAGATATATAATATCATCATAGTTTTTATACCTAAATGAACCGATTACTGCGTTCGTGGTATATGTTAGGAGTGAAAGAGTCAAACATTAGTCGGAATGCACGAATGGCAATTTAGGGTTCAAATATTGTTTGTTAATCTTTACAAATTGAAATGAATGATGAATATTACAACTTTTCGGTTCAATTCTTATTGGCTCTAGAACTCTCGTCAATTTTTTCACTTATGTAATAAGCTTGTGATCATATTTAACCCCCAGGCCAAAAAATGCCAATATATTTTTCGCATGCTCAAAGCACCGGTTCCTAGAAGTTAAGCTTCATGTGAAGTGTTTTCTTTTCAGGCAGGTGACCGTCTACATAAAATAGAAAATGTTATTTAAAATAAAATATTATATTTTATCCAATTTCTCCACCGAAAAAACATGAAGTAGAAATTAATCTCGTAAAAATTTATTTTGACGAAATAAAATTCTAAAATCTAAAATTCGGACACATTGCACTGATGATGCTTTTGTAATAAACCGAAAGCTATGCGTTGTTTTTGAGTTTTTAATGATCGCGTTGCATTTGATAATCTCTTAAAATATATAATAATTATTATGCAAGGAAATGAGTGTCTATTTGAGAAAGAAAGTTCGAATTTATTCTCAAAATCAACTCGCGATATTTAATCAATTTTATTAACGAAAATGAATTTAGGTCAAATCAAAGATTCTATTAAATATGTTTATATTACATGTAGGAGGGTCTTGTCCCCTCGGGAGTCGAATCCAAGCACTAGTACGCTTTCCGGGCAACTAGTCAGATCCTTGAGACCATCACCTCCAAACATGCAACATATAACGAAAGCCAGAAATTTTCACTGCCTCCGGTATGGTCCGATGCTGAATCTTTATTTCAGTTAAGAAGTAATTTTTACTATTCCAATCGAATTGAATGGAGTGAAAATTTCTGGCTTTCGTTATATGTTGCATGTTTTGGAGGCGATGGTCTCAAAGGTCTGACTAGTTGCCCGGAAAGTTAGATCTTGAGTTCGACTCCCGAGGGGACAAGACCCTCCAACATGCAATATAAACATATCTATTAAAATCTTTGATTTGACCTAAATTCATTTTCGTTAATAATTATTATGCTTATAAAAAATTTTGTCTTCAAATTATATAGATATCATTTCTTAAAATCCTTCCCTATTATTTAAGAATATCTTGTACCGACGTTACTCGATTTTAGGTAAGGAACGAATTTTAGTTTTTAGAAAATAAATAGAAAAATATTAATGTATAATGTTAACAAGCGAAGGTGTCTTTTAATTTTATATAAATGGAAAAATCTACTTAAATTGGGTATAGTAAATTTATTTCATTAGAAATTATTAATGTGTTTAAAATATTATCTTATTTTCAAAGGAAACCTACAATAAGTAGTTGGCAAAATTTCCAAATTGCGTTGGTATTTGTGTTTTCTTAAGGCGTTCACAAAAAAGAAAAAAAGAAAACTAGGACACGCAAACAAATGGTATAAGATAAAAAAATCGTTTCAGACATCGAAAATCTGTTTCAGTCGAGAAAAAAAGATTTACGACCGAACCACTTAATTTACGGAAAAGTAGATAAATGGGTAATTGTATAAAAAAAGAAGGTCACAATTTCGCAGCCATTTTCTAATTAATCATGACGGTCCAGTTGAATTAGGAAATGTATAATTATAATAAAAATAATTATTAAACAATTAAGTTATTATTCAAGGAGTACATGAATTTTTGAAAAATAAATTAAATTTTGATATAGTTAGTAATTAGGAATAAATTAGCAACAGCTAGAAGCGATCTCTGTCGGTGAATAACAAACATGTTGTTCACAGTTAACTATCCGTCAACAGATATCAGGGCGGTGAATTCTCATTGAATGCGTACTGACTTCATTCAGTAAATATGTAAAAATCAAGTCATTAATTATGATTTTATTTTTATTTATTTATTTATCTTATTTTTTTCGTTAGCCCTCGAGAAAAAAAGCCAATTTGGTCAGTTCTATGTGAGCAGGTATTCGTATTTTTATATGTGTGTGCAAACTGGTAAAGGGCTCAGAATAAAACCAGTCAAATTTCTTGCGAGCTTGAACTCGGACTTCATAGTCCATAGATCAGTGATTCTCAACCATTGTGCTGCGGAACTTTAGTGTGCCGCGAGATTCTTGAAGTGTGCCGCCAGAATTAAATTTTTACATTTCTTTATCAATTGACACTAAATTTAATCCAAATATTTATTTGATCATTTAAGCCGAAGAAGTAGTAACATTTTACATGATGCAGAATGTCCTATGATAATTTTATGAGTACATCCTTAGACCATGAAATATACAGACACGCCCTCTGCTACTCTCCACACAGAGTGAAGTGAGGCCAACATCGCCTACAGATGACGTCACGTTCTCGCATAAATATTTTGGTAATATTAATTTAATATTAATTTGCGATTATTGGAATCCAAAATAAATAATCTAAACTACGATAAATTTATCTCAATGTATAATAATTCCTATAGTGGCCATGCTATTTCTGGGTGTTCCTACCTACAGATGACGTCACATTCTCTAGTTGATGTTGGCCTCACCAAATCGACAGCAGGGCGTGTCTATATATTTCATGGTCTAAGGGTACATCAATAAATAAACCAAATAAAATTCTATTATTTTATTTTATTGTTAGTGTGCCGTCAAATTTTTAAATTATTAAAAGTGTGTCGTGACGAAAAAAATGTTGAGAATCACTGCCATAGATAATAACTCAACCAACCTGACCCCCATATGGTTTTAGTTAATAAGCTGAAATCTAGCAAACTTACTTATAATAATACACTACGTTTTTATGCCAAGTTTTAGCTTTCTAGCTTAAATCATAGGGTAACGAAAAATTGCGAATTCACCTAAAGTAGAGAAAAAGAGCATGCCGAGTCTTAACAAAGTTTTCACTTTTTGATTCAATTTAATTAATAATTAGATTGATTATCTCTAAGGCGATTGATTATTTAATACCCCTTAATTTCCCTCAAGAGTATAATTTGCTCCCCCAAGGGCCAAGTAACCCTGACTCTAACAATAAATCTTAATTTTTGGCTTGGTTGTTGAAGTAAACGAGTTAGTAATTGTGATAATTGAACTTAATAGATGGTCCTAGTCAACAACGAACAAGGAGTTGACTTGTGCACTTTGCTAGGGCTCTAGACAAACTTCTAGCTAGCTGGTTAATAGTTAATGACTTGGTTACATTGGTGATTTAATTGGTTTGCCTATTAAAGCGATAAGCGAGATAACATTCGCCACGATTTCGGTCAAATTATGTTTGTAATTTTCTAATTAAATTCAATTAGAACTTAATTTATACATTCATAATGGAAATGAAAATATATTTTCACATGGCAATTTTCTTTTGGTTCAGCTACCGTTTTACAAATTGTCAGATGATCCAATCGAGTACGGAATTTATATAAATAGTGCTTGGAGCACCGAGCGATGCTCGGCAACTTTTTGCCCCTAAATAGCTTAAACTACAAATTTCAAGGCGCTGCGACTTACCGAAGACGATATATAAACGATTAAAATATTTATTTTACGACACTCCTAATTTACACTTCCTTCCTGTATTTCAATCAGATTAAAATCAATACACGATTAATAACTCATGACACTTGATATGTATACAAATTAAAAAAAAAATCTTTCATGTAAACGTCCACTTCCGGTGTTCTGATTTCAATCAAAATCTTGGTGTACCCCTTCTACCCTATATCCAGCTTAAGTTTCGAATTTCGTGGCTCTGAGATTTATGGCTGCGAAACGCAGGCGGGGGATACATTCTCAAGTACGTAAACATCAACTTCCTGTTCTTCTATTTTAGCTAAAGTTTTGTGGCGCCTCTTGTAGCCGCTAGATAGCTTAAGT
Organism: Forficula auricularia; assembly: GCA_024734495.1. NCBI lineage: Eukaryota > Metazoa > Arthropoda > Insecta > Dermaptera > Forficulidae > Forficula > Forficula auricularia. The sequence goes on along the minus strand of JALMQS010000150.1, from coordinate 14,309,548 downwards.
TCCAAATTACAGGGCTCTGCGACTTACCGTAGACGAGATATGAAGTATTAAAATATTTATTTTGCGACATGACTAATTTACACCCCCTTCAGTTATTTCAATCAGATTAAAATTTATACACGATAATAACTCATAAAATAACAAAAAACATTTTGGGTTTTCTGAAATTTTTTTACACTTGTGAATATGGACTAAAAAGAAGAAAATAATTTTTTTAAAAATTAAATTCAAAATTTTTTAAATATTTCAACATAAGCACTTCTTTGTTAAGTTTTTGATACTAAATAAAAATAATCTAGAAAATAGAGAAGAAAAGAGACTTGGATTATAATATGTACATTATTAAAAATAAAAATAAACTGCAACGGATCGTTGCTAAACTTTATCCAAATTCATTTGAAATATTAATATGTTTATTCCTTTATTATTAATCAGATTTCACTTGCTATTTGCAGTTCGTGTTGACTTTAATTCAAAAATAATGATCGATTCTTATTTAAAAGTCGATGAATAACCATTCTACATTCGATTTTTGACATTTCGGTTATTATTGGTAACCATTGGTGAAGACATGGAGGAATCGTCTTAAAATCAAAAATAGCAATCGATTCTCATCTAATACTTGAGGAATAACAATTCTACATTAGATTTTTGACCCTTCGATTATTATTGGTAACCATTGCTGAAGACATGGAGGAATCGGCTTAAAATCAAAAATAACAATCGATTATTATCTAATACTAGAGGAATAACCTTATTGCATTCCATTTTTGATGTTTTGACTATTAATGGCAACCTCTACTGAAAACCGGGAAGAATCGACTTGAAATCAAAAAGACTAAATTCTTTTATGGCAAACAACTCAAGCAAGAAAGTACTACTGTTTGTGGGCCGATATGTACCAAAAACTAATCAGCGCTTCATTTTGTTAAAAGAATTGTAGGTTTTAAATTTCATTTTAATCGGTGTAAAGGTGTGGAAAAAATCGTGGACGAAAAAAACGATAACATCCATCCATCCATCCATCCCCACGCACTTCCAAAAAAATGGTACTTTTTGGCCTCTCGACGAGACCCCAGGTAATTTTTGGCAAAATTGTCACGTGCTAAAATTCAACCTAATTGAATACTACAATTTGTGACCTTAATTGAGTCCATGGGTTCCGTAGTCTTTACCTGAGGACCCTTTGAAGTCCCGCTTGGCGCGCGAGCGATTACAATACTTTACCCATGCTTCGCATTGGATAAAGTAAAAAATTTAAGTCTTTCTATAATAAAGCATCTTGATTATTATATGTTTACCGGCTGCGAAGCTAATTGTAAAAAGCACTCTGAGACCCTTATGGGCCGGGGGTAGAATAGGTCCATAGTATCCTCTGCTTGTCGTAAAAGGCGACTAAAAGGGGTTGGACGTGAGGCAAAAAAAACCTCTCAGTCATGGAAGCAAGAATTTGCTTCCATTCAACAGGGAGAAGAATATTAAGACACCTAGATAAAACAAAAATAATAAATTAACATCCTAAAGAAAAAAAATCTATTCTTCTTTAAGAATCTTCTCTTATAAGAAACTTGGATTATATGTTTACTTGGCTGCGAAGCAGCCAAGTAAACATATATGCACTTTACGCTCGATCTGAGTGTAGCAAAACCGCCTGGTTTTTATTGGGAGTCGCCTCTCCCTAAGTAAGTTCTCTAACTTCTTATTAATAAAAATTTGGAACTCATATATATATTTCATTGAATCATGGGATGCAGTCTGCACTTCTGATGCAATTTTTCATCAGTTCGTAAAAATTTATTCACGAATTACATGAAAATCCTAATCAGAATTCCAAACAATAGAATTTTTGGCAGATATTAAGTAAAATAGAATCAGAATTGATTCTAAAATAACAGAGAATTTTTTTTTTAATTAATTTGCTTGACAATCATCAACTAATAAACATATCAATTAAACAATAAAATATAAATTTAAAAATTTAAATTGCAACAATGGACATATTTGAATTCAATTTTATCAAATTTTACCTGAATTTCTAAATAAAAAATTTCAATTAAATTACACATTGCCATTTGCGGGTCGTGGGGTAGATTTTCTCAGCATAATGCACAATCTTCGAAATGCCACCCTTTAAACGTTTTTTCCTTTAAAATAACTGTCGATTGTGATTAAAAAAAAAAATCACAAAATTTAAAAAACCAATATAAAAAAGCGTTGAGTAAAGATTTTAAATTATTGAATGGCTCAAAATGTATTTGAATAATTTCGCTGCTTTATCCGATCCATTACGGTGCCGTCTGTCTGTATCATAGCAAGGCTCGGCGTTGGAAAATGGCATTCATATAGGCTAATTTTCGGGCGCTGCCAGCGTTCCTTCCTTGGCTAATTGCATTAGGCCACTTCTAGATCAATCAAAAAAGTTAAGCAATCTTAATCAGTTCAGAGACTAACTCCTAATCGGTTACCGCGTTCTTGAAAGTTTCGAAAAATATTTTTTATTATTATTATTTGTTATTTTTTTTTATTATTATAAATAATTATAAAATCAACCATCATCAATTAATTAATAAATAATCTTTAAAATATCACATAATATTTATTTCTATTGTATATGCATTAGCGTCCTATTTATTCTGATTTCAATTGTATTCAAAAGTTTATTTATTTATTTATTTACCAATGTCTCTGTGTTCGGTGGGTGATTTAAAAAATGAAATTTTCCATGTTTTCGAAAAAAATTAAAATTGTATAAAATTGTATAATCTTTTAGATATGGTAATTTTAAATTATGTTATTTTATTTTTCCTATTAATATAACATATTATATTGAATTGAATTTGTACAAAAGTACAATAAAAAATGAATAAATAATTACACTTCTACCTAACTACAACTGGAATGAAAATAAATATATAAATAAGCATAAATATGAATAATTATTAATTAGTAATATATAAAAAATCTTTAAATAAAGTTAATTAATAATTATTTCTATACCCATAGTATTCTTTTCAATCTCATTTCCATAGTAGATAACATTAGTTTATTTATTATCAACATCATCGAATATACATTCCTAAGTCTGGTTAGACGAAACCACCTTTATAAAATCTCATACCAAATTTTTCATTCTTGTAAAAGCCCTACATTCCATATCATTCATTGTCTGGAGAATATATTACAATCTATGGAATTATCCATCTTTTTCATTTCCCGTTTCGTCCTCTAAAATATTCTCTACAAATCTCTCATGTATTATCGTGTGTCCTATCATTGAAAATTTCACTTCTTATTTTTCCACAGCGTTCTTTATTTTTTCCAAATTGTTTTAAGAACCTAATCATTTGTGATTCTATCCACCCATTTAATCTTTAATTATTTTTTTTTACTATATTAATTTTTCACCGCCTCCGTGGTCTAATGGTCAGAGCAACTGACTGGCAACCCGGAGGTCCCGGGTTCGATTCCCGGCTATGCTCAGAAATTTTTCTGTAAGTATAGGGTCTGGAACGGGGTTCACTCAGCCTCGTGAGGATAAATGAGTAGCTGCTTGATTGAGAAGTAGCGAATCTCGGTTAAGAAAACTGAAACGAAGGTTGTAGACGTGCGTTGAGCTAACCACTTGACCCCTCGGTACTGTTTCCAATTAGGGCAGCAACCAATTCAGTAGGGCAAGACCCATGAAGGGTTGTCGAGCCAGAGATTTTTTTTTTTTTTTTTTTTTTTTATATTAATTTTTCCAGGGTTCACAAAATTCTCTGCGAAAATTTAGATTAAATAAAAATTAATTTTTTAGAGACAGCAATTTTCATTTTTTCTATTAAACATTAATTAATTTCTAAAAAAAAACTTAGTTTAAATTTAAAACCATTCGAGGTATTTATTATTTGATAGTTTAAATGATTTTGATTTTGATGCTTATACCACTCCCTTACGGTGCAGCCTGATTCAGCTGCCTATCTGTATCATAGTATTACATGGCCCTGTCCATTTGAAATTCAGAAAGCCATTTATTTAATGATTTCTTATCATGTCTGAGTAATTGGGTGGGCGACTCCGACGCTCTAATCTCTAGAAGTCATAAGTCATAGGCATAACCGAAATGGCGAATGCGTTTGTTCGGTTAGTATCTAATTTGACCTAGAAAAAGTGTTAATACTATTATACTAATAGGTAAAATTTGAAAAAAGATTATGATCCTCAGCGATTCTTGAGTCACATATTACTTAATATTAAATGAAATATTTTATCAAAATAGCAACAAAATAAACTTTTTTTTAAGATTCTCTTCTGAATAAAAGTAAAAAGAATTTAATTGGCTCGAATTGAGATCCTTTATTGATTCTCAAGTGGGGGACCTAAGTCCTTTTGTGAGAAGATCGGTACGATGGGGGCGCGGGGGGTCTGGGGTCTGTTCTCAAGTTGGCAACCAAGGGAAACGATTTGACACAAGCTGTTTCACAGGAACTGGGGCTCAGCGAAACTGGCAAACTGGCAAGGGCAGCGCGAATATGTCGATAACGGGATAGAGACCCCATTCCATATGAAAGGGGCGTAAAGGGGGTTGGTTTTGGGATTGAGGGGAATGCCTTTTCATATCCTCCGATAACAGCAAAACAAGCCGTCATTTCACTTCGAATAGGTGTAATGTCAATCAAAACTTCAGCAACTTCCACTGGTTTAATCATAATAGTTTGTTTCAAATACTTCGATAGGTGGAAAATAATAATAATAATAATAACATTTCAATGATTGACAACTCTACTGTGAAATGATGTCTAGGACAGTAGTTCTCAAATTTACTTTCCTTAGAAGTATAATTGGAATAGGCTTAACAATTGGAAATACACTTTTTGGGACCCCCTAAATATACTACACATTATGTAGTATATTTTTTGTTATTGGTCTGAATGTATATCTATTATTTTGAGAACTCAAGTACAAGAAGGCTTTGCTTAAGTCAGCCCTCAGAAATACACTAAGTAGATAATTTTTCTAAAAAACATCTTTAATGATCTCTGTTTTTTAGGATTCCCTTCAAAAGTGAAAACGGTTTGTAAAATAACTCTCTGGCTGTCTGACCCTCTGTTAGTCAATCCGTTAGTCAGCGGCTTGTAGCTCACAATAAGATACAATCTTGAAATTTACAAGCTATTTATAATGTACTAGTATATATTCCTTTTCTCCATAATGAAAAATCTTATTAAAATTTTAATCTATTTATTATTTAGGATAAAATAGGGTATGAGATATCCATGTAAGCTTTCTTTAAGAAGATTTATATATTTATTTAAATTTTATTTACTAAAAATGACGGTTTGGGGAACCCCAAAGTACCATTTTGGGTGAGTTTAAATTAAAATTATGGAAAAATTTCACAAATTCACTTATTGTCTCCATATTAATGGCAAATAAGTACAAATTTGGCATATCAAGTATTTTGAAAGATATAAGCTATAAAACTCTTAGTATGCGAATTGGCTTATTTATTTGTCACAAGCTATACTTACATGTTTTTAAGTGAGTGTAAAAATAAAAAATCATAAATGAGGGAGAAAAGTTAAATCATTTTAGTCTAAGAATAGAAGAGTTTTTAAGTTTAAAAGAATAAATCAAAGAATGTGTAAATATATCACCCATATACATATTTACACATATTGATTGAAGTTTTTATATTTATACGAGTATATTCCCTAAAACATATACATTGAAAAGTAAGTTTAATATTTTTTAGAAATAGGTTTGGAACTAAAATATTCACGTGCTCATTCCCGTTTTCCTTTGGGCCAATCAGATATTCCTTAGCTTAATAAAACGATGGCCGATTACCGATTATTTATCAATCCTTATTATCTTACTGAAATTAGAGGACATACTCATCAAAAATACATACAAATCATTAATCTAAGCTTTTTGATAGAAAATTGAAAAAAAATGCAATTAATTATTGAACTGCAAGAAGATAAGATCAAAAAGAAAAATAATGAAAGACATTTAATCGAAAATAAAGCGATTTCTAATGGACTAATGATTCCGGACCAACATTGATTATATATTTCTAAAAACAGAACTGAAAATAAAAAGTTATATTTAGTTCTCTTTCATTTTATTATTATACAATTTTGTCAGAAAATATAAAGAGATGAAAAAAAAACAGACTAGGTACTTCAATGTTTTAGAATCGTTTCCAGTTTCTTGCACTGCTTCTACAACTTCTGAACCCACAGAAAAGCTTCTTCATTCACATTCATATATTTACATATATTTAGTTATCGATTCTCATTTAATCTTGAGGAATAAACATTCTCCATTACATTATTGATTTTTCGATTATTATTGGTAATCCTTGATGAAGACATGGAGGAATCGACTTGAAATCAAAAATAGTCATCTATTCGCTCATTTATGGTAATACTGGAGGAATATCCTTGTTACATTCCACTTTTGAGGTTTCGATAATTATTAGTAACCATTGTTGAAGACATGGAGGAAACGACTTAAAATCAAAAAGGGTGATTGTGATTCTCATCTAATACTGGAGAAATAATCTTGATACATTCCATTTTTCACGTTTTGGACCATAAATGGTAACTACTACTGAAGACATCGAAGAATCGACTTAAAATCAAAAAGACCAAATTCGTTTATAGTCCAAGAACTGGTGACACATTTTTGACTACGGATTTTACCCAACTAGAAATAATGCGTAATAGTACCGTCTATGATAGTTGTACAAGGAATGGCCAGCCTGGCTGGCTGTAGCAGGTGGACCAGGTACTGTGCATGGTGTGAGTGCAGTAAAAAATACATATGTGTTAAAAAATATGTTTGACCCACAATGAAATTATAAAAATTATAATTTATAGTCAATTATAAACATAATATATTCACCCCAGATCATTTGAGTGGTGGGACGTGGAACCAGACCACCCAAACTGTATTTTTACAACATGAAAAAATACACTTTGGGTGGTCTGCTTCCACGTCCCACCACTCAAATGGTCTGGGATGAATATATTATGTTTATAATTGACTATAAATTATAATTTTTATAATTTCATTGTGGGTCAAACATATTTTTTAACACATATGTATTTTTTACCGCACTCACACCATGCGCAGTACCTGGTCCACCTGCTACAGCCAGCCAGACTTGCCATTCCTTGTACAACCATCATAGACGGTACTATTACGCATTATTTCTAGTTGGGCAAAATCCGTAGTCAAAAATGTGTCACCAGCTCTTGGACTATTATGGAAACATCTCAACCAGCACCTTTTTTATTACCATTAACTTCAAATAACCAAAGTTCTAAGTCTAAAGGTATGATAGTTCCTATACCAATTCGTGGTTCAATAATTTCAAGAATTAATGACATCCTTAGCTTGTTTTTCATTTATCTTTTCTCAGGTGATCGTGAAGAGAACGTTTGTATTAAGTAATTTCCATTGAAATAGATTAGGGAACGAGAAAATCATTTCCGTATGTCAATGGGGTGTTGGCCGATTAGTTTAATCACACTCAAGTATCTATTCTATCTTTGTAATAATATTACATTTCCTTTAATAGAGGAAACGGGATTTCCCTTTCAACTAATCACCCACCACTGTCTTCAAATTGAGTACAAGAATTGATGGTGTAATTATATTACAAAACTAGAAATAATGGAATAAAGAATCATTATGTTCTAGGAGCTTCTGGTTAGTAAAAAGATAAAAAACAAACAAAAGTGCTTCAAAATAAAGAATTACTTAAAATCAAAGAAAATCAAAGATAATGTTATCTACTTAATCTGAGATGTTTTTAGATAATATTACCAATGGCTCGATTAGTTTTTTGGTAGTTGAGCTCGATTCCCAGCAAGGCAGCCCTTCTAACACGAAAGCAACATTATTTATAAGATCACAGATGAAAAAGAGGATATTATATTTGATTTCCTTTCTTAAAATGAAATTGGCTATCCTAACTTTCTATTATAGTTTCATTTAACGATTAGGTATTAATAAGTTTTATGAAATTTGAATTTCTAGGAAGCAAAATAGCTTGGGACCAGAGAAGTCAGAGAGAAATCAAGTCCGGAATTGTTTAAACTAAAATGATTTATACACGAATATCTTTTTTCTTAAGGTTAACCATCCGAAATGTATGAAGCCCCCCAGGCAAAAATATCCCAAATATGACAGCAATTTTGCCCCAAAGGGTTACCGATACCGTTAATTCGAAAACGGACAATTCGGGTCTTATAATCAAAAACATAAACTTTTGCTGTTTTATAATTAGTTTATAATATTTCTGGAAAGAATTTGGAGGCCTTGGGTAACTTCTGAAGATGTACCTAATTAAAATGATATAACACTAATTGTGAATTAGTATTTTAATATGTCAGAAGTATTTTTTGGTGGACAATTTGTACAATTTTGTTTCGCCGAAAACCGGCATCATCAGTAACTATTATAAAAAAGACAAAGAGCAGTCAATTCCGAAAAATTCCGAAATTCCACTCCCTGAAAGCAAAAATGACAATTTAGATGCTAAATATAAATACCGCGGACCTATAAAAATACCAATTCAAAACAAGTGTTAGGTACTCTATCATTTTAATTACATATTCAAAAGTTCCCCAAGGCCTCCCAATTCTTTCGAGAAATATTATAAAATAATGTTTGGTTAATCGTATCCATCATTTTATTGGTTTAGAAGATCGTAGGAAATTGGATAAATAAATTAATCACAGAGTTTTATATTAAATAAGACGTCCGTTCCGTCACTTTATTTGTGAATTCTCGAAAAGTAATTTGCTGAAGAAGTCACAAATAAAGTGACAAAACGTACGTCTGTGATTAATTTATTTATCCAATTTCCTACTATCTTGTAAACTAATTATAAAATAATACCTGTATAAGTGAGCAACAATCCAGCAACCTGAAGTGACTGTGAATTATATATTGAATAATTAGATTAGAAAATGGGATAATATTACTGAAGGGCTAGTTTTGTAACAACACTGTAAAAGGAGTAGAAATGAAAGAGTTTTAATGACTTTGAAACGTGATAGTATAGAATAAATATAGATTAATAATGAGGAAGTTCTTTGTAGAACTAGGAGAAAGGAGAAAAAGTTTTGCTAAGAGAAGAACTCAGATGAGAAAGCACACGTTCAGAAATAGAGGGTTTCTAATGGATATTTTAAAGGGTAAGGAAGAAACGAAAAGTGAAATAGGAGGATCTATAAAATATTTTTCTAGGGTAATTAAGAATATGGGATGTGGAACTTTTTACCGCTTATGAGTTCATCTTAATCTAAACATTCGAAACAACTAACAAGTTCTAATGGCTTTCAGATTGCGACTTTAGTTTTAGGTGATTGCTGCTGGCATTCAAATATATCCGTCTGTTTATTGTGAATTAGACAAATATTTCCTACAACATTTTATCTCGAACAATTCTAGGGTTAATTTCTTTCAGACTTTTCCGACTTAAGTTATTTTCCTCTCCTAGTATTAAAATTTCTTTTGTTTTATGGATCTAAACAAACTGACTTTTCAAGAGATAAAATGATTTGGAATAGATCAGACGAAGACGTAGTTGCATCAAACAAATCTTAGAAATGATAACTTTATGATGATGATGAGCTTCTGATAAATTTGCTATTTATTTGCAAACTTGACACACTTGATAAGATTTTCATATTCATTATATGATATCACTAATATCGAGTGCAATCTTTCCGGGTTAGATTATCTACTTCTATTGAATGTGTGACTTTGATTTTTAGAAGAAAATGAATATGATTGGCTTACGTTTGTATTTATTCTTGATTGACTTAAACATCACATAGTAAGAAATATACATAAAATATATGTACATTAGATAGAGGATAAGGCGGGATAAAAATTTCCTAACTCACTATTTTTAGAATTTATTTTAAATAAAAAACATATATGTTGTAGGATACTTCTTTGTGATAGAATAATATATATTTTAAAACATTGTGTGAAGCATGTACCCTAAAATATACCTACAACTTTCGTATTATTTGAATTAAGTTTGCTCCTTATCGACATTGAAGGTTCCCCTTTATTTCCGGTTTAAAAGTTAGGGACGGTTAGTATAGTTTACCGAAAATCAGAGCTTAAAGAAAGAGAAAGCTGATGTTTTGCAAGTAAGTTCAAAACATTTGTGAATTTACGAATTTTATATTAAGTCTAATCAGCTGAAATTTAGGATATCCACATATTATTTAGATTGAAGATTCTGCATATACCACCTAATCTCAGAGTTTATAAGCTAGTCTTTTTTCTCCAAATCTCAGTACCTACATATAATAATGATATTTTACGAGAACCAAAGCTCAAAGATAGTGGAAACTTATAAATGGTATATATTTTTTGTTAATTTTTCTGGTAGGTTTTAAAATGTTTTACCAGCATTTATTTATAGAAAATACAAAATTTCAAATTTTCTTACACCAAATCTTAGGAAACTTAAATTTTGCATAGATCTAGGCTTCGAGTTTCAGGGTTCTTTTTTAAAGTAAAACATAACTCTATTAGTGTTGCTACAATGTCTATCTGACAGCATTGTCGCTCAGAAACTAAGTAAGAAAGAAACTTGAAATTTACCAGTTATTTACATGTATTTATTTCCCCTGAAATCAAAATTGTAGAAAAACGAATGATTATTTTGAGATGGGTTAAATTTTATTTGGGGTTTTATATCATGAGGTGTTAAATCCCTTGTAAAATCTTTTTAAGTAAAGTTAGGGTTTATTTTTATTTAAAACTACGATGGGAGAGCTCTAAATTAACCATTTTAGGTGATTTTTGTACCTGCTGGCGTGTTTATAAATTGCTTAGCTTAAAATTATGAAAGAATCTCTCGTACGATAAATAAGAATGATTTTATAATAATATATCAAGTATTTTGATAGTTATTATATCTTGCATTTGGCCGCCTCATTATAAATATTATATACATATATTTTTTTTAATTTTTATATTTCCTTACTTTTTTTTTAATTTTTGAAAAATAAATTTTCAAAATCTCATAGTACAGAAGATTCAAAAATCTAAAGTTTTATTTATAAAATCGTAACTTTAAAGGAGTAAATTCTTTACGGACATAATTTTCCAATAGTGGTGGGGAGAAGACGGAAAATTTTCCCTAAAATTTTGTCGAGGGGATGAACCGCGATTGGAATTAGACGTACACGTCTTTTGAATTTTGTGGAATTTTTTTGAAATTCTTTAGATAATTCCCCTTCATCTATTGTCTTCTACTTGGAAATGAAAGTGGAAGTGGAAGTAGATGTACGTGATATTAGGTCGCGGTTCACCCCTCGGCTTTTGTTATAGCATAGCTTAACAGCAGTCGCTCAAAATTAGCAGATATGTTTATCCTTGTGTTTCTACATATTCTATGTATATTGATAAGTACTTTTAGGTCTTATATTTCATATCATAAGCAATTGAATGGATATTTTTTGCGATTGAGCTCTAAATTAAATAAACAAATCTCTAAAATTAGACTTTTTATTAATTTTTTATTTGTATACCATTTAATTATATTTAATCCCTTGTTTTTATAATTATTAAATCTCTTTAATGGAAACGACAAAATGAGAGAGAAAAATTATGATATTCAAAAAATTGTATAAATTTTCCAATAGGATAAAATGAATTTGTAGAACTGGTGATGTGGAATTTATTAAATATTCGAAATATCAATAGATATACGGTTGAGTTAGTCATTCAAATCACTTGGGAAAAGAGAGATAAATACATTATTAAAAATTGCAATTAAATTTTTAAATTATAAATTACATTTATATTGGAGGCGAGGATTTGTAATATTTTAATATTCACTAATGTAAAATTGACTCCGAGTTCTGGGTTCTCTGATCAAATTTACCTTATGAAACTTAAAGTATCAAAGTGAACAGGATTATTTTACCTACGAAGTTCACAATGAACTATTTTTACATTCACTTACATGAATGTTAAGGTATTGCAGTAACTTTTCAGAGGTTAAATTTTCGAAGTCTTCTATCTCCAAAACTATAAATGTTAATAATATCTCCAAGTGATAATATTCGGAGCCCTTAAGGGGCTGTCTATAAATTATGTTACACAAATTTCAAGATTTTTAGACCCCGTCATTGAGCCCCCTGTATTGTGACGTCACACTATCACTTTAATATAATTTAATAATCTGACTTTTGTGACATCACAATTTTTATCCCCGAGCCCCCCTGTCACATTTTGCCACAAATCTGAGATTCCACTCCCTCCTTACTGTATGACGTAATTTATGGAAGGCCCCTAAGATATAGAAACTGAGTTTTATAGTTTTATGGCGTCAGAGCCAAAACTCCCCTGTGTGTGTGTGCGTTTACATCTATATTTCACCATCAGAAATTTACTTTTGGACATGTTACATAAGTCTACGCGAAAGCAGTAGGCTTATGTAATTGCTGAAATTGCAAAGCTTGACCTGATTATAATGATACTTAGCGATGAGTCTCTGATAATAAGGACGGATGACTTATGATCGAGAACCCTGTGACACCGTTCCTCTGTACTTATTCCCAATAAACCTTGTATTAAATAATACATCTTGTTATAATCATTTACTAACCCCTCACACAGTATATTATAACATTAGGAATCAGTCAGTAATGGTGTGCTAAGCTTTTGGTCCAAATCGACATAAACTTTGTACCCTTTCCACGAAGGTTGCGCTGTTTTTTTTTTTTTTTTGTATTTATTTCTTCAGAAACGATTCTTACCTATTTTTGAAAAATCGTTTTGCTTAATAAGTATCAATAGTTGCGTTATTTTTTTCTTGATTGAAACACAGTGATTGAATTTAGGCCAAATATATAAGGACTATTTTGAAGGAGGATGAAAATTGATAGGGTGATTTTGAAGAAAGATGGGGTGGGGTGTAAGTAAGTGAAACTCGTGTGGTGCATATGCTAGTTGATTTTTATCCATATTAATTAAAATAAAAAAATATCAGATTGGGTTAAAAATAAAATTTGATTAAATAGTATTGAGCCCAGGATTACTTTAATTAAGAATGCAAAAAACGAATTATAGGTTTAATTATTAATTATAGAAGTTGAATGCTAAATTATGCATTTGGCCTAGATTCAATTCTTGTAATTGGTAGCATCTGGGGTGAGGTCGAATTAACTGGATTGAAATTTTAGGGGAGGATATGCCTAATTCAATCTGATTAAATAAAATAATTTATTAGATCATTTTTTTTTTTTTGCTTCTTTGATGGTGTACAAGTATTTATTTATTAAATGAAACCAAATATGTTATCGGCATAAATTAACTTCTAAACTAACAGTACACTTAAGGTGGTTGTTTCACCATATGGGGTTTCTTAGGATTCTTTGAAATTTAGAAACATTATTATTTAAATACTTCTTCATTGATTGGTGGCAAAACGAAATTTATGAACAATATAATTCCGGAGATATTAAATTCCAAAGATAGTGTTTTTCAGACTATTATACATTGCACTATACAGGAAAGTTTACATACATATTTAATTATAATTAAGAAATTCTTCTTACCATTGTTATAAAAAAATAAACCAGCATTAAACAATAAGTAACTTAACGGCGCCGTGGCTTAGTTGGTTAAAGCGCCTGTCTAGTAAACAGGAGATCGAGGGTTCGAATCCCTCCGGGGCCTTCTCTTCTCACTTTGACTGGAGAGAATTTTTTTTTTGGGGGGGGGTTAGCGTGCTAGCCTGCTAACCAGGGGACCCGGGTTCGAATACGGCTCGAAGCATCCGGCTAAAATCTGACTCCGGGGGTAGAAACAAATTTAGAAAAAATATAAGTAGTATCGTAAATTGGCTTATAGCTAGAAAAGCCGAAAAGCCCCACCCCCCCCCCCCCAAAAAAAAAAAAAACTAACTAATACATTTTTAAAGAAAATTTTAATTCATAGTTACCACACAGTTTCTGAGATAATCATGAATAAATAATGAAAAATTTACACTAAAAACAAGCTGGCAACAAAGCATTTATTTAACCTAAAAAGTGGGTTAACTTTAGTACTTTTTTTGAAGTTTTTTCGCTTCAGCCATTGTCCCAACAGCATTCAATCGCTTATTAAGAACTTTTTGTTTTATAAATCTTCCTTTATAGGATATTCCGACATATGTATGGAGCATAGCCATGTACGGGTGTGAAACCTGGACAATTAGAAAAGCGGAGAGAAAGAGATTAGAGGCTTTCGAAATGTGGTGCTACAGAAGAATGATGAATATCAAATGGATGGATGAAATTACAAATGAAGAAGTTCTTGGAAGAATCGGAGAAAGAAGAACCTTGTGGAAGAGTCTGAAGAAGAGAAGAGGTCAGATGATGGGGCACACACTGAGACATGGGGGACTGCTTAGGGATATCTTGGAGGGGGAGGTGGGAAAGAAAAGGGGAAGGGGAAGACCCAGATTAGAATATTTCAACCAAATAATTGGGGATATGGGATGCCAGACATTTAGAGAGGTCAAACAGCTGGCGGGGGACAGAGTCGAGTGGAGACGGATTGTTGCATCAAACCAGTCTTAGGACTGTATACTCAATGATGATGATGATGATGATCCTTTATAATGTACTTTATCTGACATTTCTATGATAAAATATATACAAGCTCGGACAGGGTTGCCAGATTTGTTAAATGAGCACGGGATTGACTAGTAGTGATACATAAACAGCAAAAAGTTTTGGGCTTATAAATTATGAATCCTTATTGTCCGTACTATATTTCTCTAGCATTATCTTTTTGCTAGTATTATAACGAAACAACTATCTTAATTAAATTAGTCTTCTATAAGGTTAAAGTGTCTTAAACTGTCTTAAATTAAAAGAAAATGTTAAACATTATTGCAGCGATCCTGGAGACCAAATTTTTTGGTTCTAATTCTCGATAAAAATTCAAAGCTAAATTGAATTTAATTAACTTAGGCAATATTTTAACTAATAAAACAAACTGCAACGGATCGTTGCTAAACTTTATCCAAATTCATTTGAAATATTAATATGTTTGTTCCTTTATTATTAATCAGATATCACTTGCAATTTGTAGTTCATATTGAAATTAATTCAAAAAATAATTCTCATTTAAGAGTCGAGGAATAACCATCCTACATTGGATTTTTGACGTTTCGGTTTTTATTGGTAACCATTGCTGAAGACATAGAGGAATCGACTTAAAATCAAAAATAGCCATCGATTCTCATCTAATACTTGAGGAATAACAATTCTACATTAGGTTTTTGACGTTTCGATTATTATTGGTAACCATTGCTGAAGACATGGAGAAACGACTTAAAATCAAAAATAACGATCGATTCTTATCTAATACTAGAGGAATAACCTTATTGAATTCCATTTTTGATGTTTTGACTATTAATGGGAAACCTCTACTGAAAATGTAGAAGAATCGACTTAAAATCAAAAAGACTAAATTCTTTTATGGCAAACAACTCAAGCTTGAGTTGTTTGCCATAAAAGAATTTAGTCTTTTTGATTTTAAGTCGATTCTTCTACATTTTCAGTAGAGGTTTCCATTAATAGTCAAAACATCAAAAATGGAATGCACTAAGGTTATTCCTCTAGTATTAGATAAGAATCGATCGTTATTTTTGATTTTAAGTCGATTCCTCCATGTCTTCAGCAATGGTTACCAATAATAATCGAAACGTCAAAAACCTAATGTAGAATTGTTATTCCTCAAGTATTAGATGAGAATCAATCGCTATTTTTGA